>JASCZW010000469.1:0-174678 GCA_034211315.2 Aedes japonicus
TGATGAATTACTTGAATATAAAAAGCGAGTTATTCGCTGCATTTCACACTTGAAATTTCTCCAATAACAACGCTTTTCCCCGTTCGTATGATCTGGCACTGGACAGCTACAGTTGGGAACATGCAAAAAATATGTCCCTAACATTGATGTCTATCTACTGATTTTCTGGTACAAATAATTGCTATTTTGCGCTATGTGAACAGTTGGTTCAGAACGTGTGTACTCTTCGCACATCATCGAGACTGCATTACTTGGCTTTAATTGGCTAATTGGAACTAAGTGAAATCGCGCAGGACGTCATCATAGTTCAGCATCAACAACGAGTGAGAATCTCGATGCCCCAAAAGTTCAAGAAACCGAAAATTGCGCAGAGTTGAACAACTGCTGAATGAGTTTAACTATTATCCCAATTTGCTATCGAATTATCTATCGTACTTCATGCTAACAGCTTTCATGATTTTGTTGATTGATCGTCTTCAAATTAATGACACATTTTGGTACACAGGCCGAATGAAGGGAGCTAGACAACCTTCCATCCTTTACCCTATTTGCAAAATTGTTATAGAATAGTGTTTGTTTATTATTTATTGAGTTTGTTTATTAATAAATGAGTTAATCTAAATATTTCGATCATATATTGTTTTTATGTATTTATGTATTTTTAACAGTTTATTGATTTTTTGTTTTATTCAATTTATTTATTTTATTCATTTATTTGCTCTCTCTAAGCTGTTGCTAGTCTCTTGAGCCAATAATTTCTCTATTCGTAATTAATTTATTTGAATTATATTCATATTCATATATCTATTTTCTCATATATCCACTTATTTATATATAATTATGCCTTATTTTTTATGTTTTCCATTTTCATTCGATTGTGGAACTGCAACAAATCGATGTTATTTCTCAAAAGGCAGTGGCCGCAGGAAATTTAAATTTTGTTGCAGGCATACTGTCACTTTATCGGAGAAACGTGTGAATTTAGTGACGATACCAACCAAACTCCTTTAGCGTGTAAATTTGTTGTGTGTTAGTGTTCCGTCGTTATCTCGCTGCAACGATTACGCTGACGCATCCACCGGTATGAATAGGACAGCTGAATGAGTCGGTCCTCCTGTGCATTTTACTGTCTGGCGGAGTGACTTAAAGTGACGGTTTCGCGATTTAGCACTTCTAAACTAATCGCAGTAGTTCCATAGCAATTACGATTAAACCCCAAATTAAGACAACTAGAAACTAAATCTAAAACTATTGTGAATGGTAGCGAAAATAGCACAACACTAAAAACACATGAGTAACATAAAGAGCACGGGCCAAGTGTAGAAATCAACCAGCAAGGAAGAAGAAAGAAGAAACAGTAGAGAAAAGAAGACATCAGGGAAAACAGCGGTCGTTGGGAACAGGAAGAAAACATCGAATGGCCGTTGCGGCTCACGGTGAAAAAATTGATGAAATTGAAAACGAAAAGTCTTCATATTTTAATTAAGAAAACAATGTCTCAGATTTCTCAAACCTTATCAGGACACATCAGATCGAGATATTGGTGAATTGCTGCTATCTCTGAAAACGCACAGAACTGTACACTTTAACACTTTGCAACATTTCTTGCATTTCAGGATCATAGAGGGACCGATCAGGGCACCCGATTGAAGCACACTTGATGGGGAGAGTGGAATGCCAACTCCGCATTCCTAACAGCTTGTGGATAGCGGGCAGGCTCTTCTTTCCGCCGAGTGGGGCCTCTGACATAGACGCTGATAAGGACCAATTGTTGTTGGAAGGAGATTCTTTATATCCCTGTGGAAACGAAAAAGTGATGTTGCCGATCCATCCGACCCGTTGTTGGCCCTTAAAACAATGGCACGGTTAAAATAATCAGTGGTTATTAAAGCTTGATTAAGTCTAACAGACGGGAAAGCCCATTGCTGTCGGACTTAGTCACCGTGCTACAATGGGTGGTAGTTCATATCATACATCATACAAGTGTTTTCAAAAAGGTGTTTTAAAAAAAGTTAAAATCGTTAAAAGTGGTTAGCATGATCATCCCAGTTGGTATCAAATCCAGTCGACGCCGTTGAGATTGTCTGATATGGAAAATATCTGATCACGTTGGCCTTTGGAAAGGAAGTAAATCTGTTGGTCCCGGTTCATGTCTTGATGGATCGATTTATGCGGCCCACGTCATGAAAAAAAACAATGCTACCAATGCTACGATGTTATGTTATTTTGACAGTTTGGCTTGCTGAGATTAGATTTATTATATGTGAGCATTCATCAGTATCAATCGGAGCTGGTTCAAGAATTTCGATCTAATCCCAGGTTACCAACATCATCTTATAACGATCTCGTCCTTTGCAATACTACTGATTGGAAGTAATTCAGTGGAGTACAAATCTCAAAATTCGCATCGGTAAACTTTGCATTCACCATACCTTCATCGAGCATCGTTCAGCTGTTCTTCAAATTATTCACACAGAACTTGCATCAATTCGACGATTCAACCAGCAACGGTCCTCGTCTCGTGAGTTTAGTGGGCATTACTGTCAACACCATGCGTCGCCAGCTCAGCGCGTAGAGACGCCATCTAAGCCGACGACGGTGATAAATTAATTCAATTTTCTACGCCACAAGGATGAAGTAATCTGCACTGTACCAGAAGGGTAGTGCGATGGAGGGAAGGTAACGACTTCCAAAGTCATCGATCAGCGGAATAGACGTTCCTAATGGCTAGAGTAGCTTCTGGAGGATGTGACTGAGCAGATTGGTACGGCTAGGTAGCTTATGGGTTCATTGTAGTAGCACTTCTTGACGTCGAACAAGTAGCAATCATTGAAGAATTCTCAAGCGATCTTATGCTTATGTAGCAAGGAGGTAGAACATATGTAATGAGTGATACTCTTCTCCACTCCTCCCCTTTGCGCACACAGCAAGCTGTTAATTTTTCTCGGTTCGATGGTCATCCACCATGACTACTGCGATGGGAGATCCACGCTTCTCCAGACGTAGGAGCCAGGCGATGTGGAGACGGAGGTTTGCTCTCAAAGGGTTCCTCCCGTGTTTTAAAATAAAACAACTCGCTGATTTCGAAACAACAGGTGTTGAATGAGCCACTTCTTTTAGCCGGTAGCATTACTCGAATGCCTGCGATGATGCCGCGAGACTACCGCCGCTTGTTTTCCAATGAATCACCATCATCATCACCCGCGTGTTACACATTCGTTATGGGGTTTTCGCTCGTTGCTTTGCCTGCCGACGAGGTGTGCGATCGGGTTTTGTGCCTGGTTTGTATTTGGAAATTCTGAGCATTCGATTGGCTCCAGTCCCTAGAAGTCGAGCGAAGCGTGTGTGTGTGAAAAATTCATAATTTACACCTCATTTTTTAAACGCGATCTGTACTCAAGAGGTGCTCGCTTGGCTTGAATGGGAAGGAGAGTGGATGCTGCAGTTGTGGTGTAATTTGCCACAGTTGGGCAGGTGGCTAGGTTGGAAAATTAATCGATTCCTATGGTGAACTACTGACATCTACATCATGCTTTCGGAACAGGTTTCAATCTCTGCCTACCTTGATCGCACTTCGCATCACTCGCAATCTAAAGTAGGCTGATTTTCATACTAATTAAAATTGACTTGAACTAATTCGCATGCGATCATCAATCAGCTCGAATGCTGCAAACACTTGACAAGCTTGTTCAATTACCGCACAAAATTAAGTCCTCAGAACACTCCTCCCCATTGAATATACCAACTAATGATTTGTTGTTACTTCCATCGTCCCACAATGCCGATTCGCACATATGACACCAAAACATTAAGATGAGGTATCAACCCGAACATGTTGTCAATTTTCCAAATGGAAAATCTTCCCTGTCTTCATCTTCCCTAAGGACGAATTTCCACTTCCACGGGGAGGGTTCGCTCTCATCTTCCCGTTGGGTTGTCGAAGTCTACGACATCTGTGCTAGTTTTTTCCTGCTATTCAGCGAAAACAGCGCAAATGAATTTGTTGTGTACACATCAGGTTTAATTAGCGCGGAGGCAACGGGAAAGAGCGACCCGATCTGTGGAGCAATTTGACATCTGCCACTGCTGACGGCTGTCGACATTTTACTTTTTCGCTGCGTTGATTGGATCTTTATCACACTCTAATGGATGCGTCTGCCGATAAAAGCTTCGTTCTACAAAAAATGTACTCTACGAAAATCAAAGCAGCCGGCACGGGTCAGGTGTGCCAATCATTGGTGTTTGTCTAATCATAGTAAGCCATACTCACCAAACAGATCATGGCAACAACTGCGATGGTGAAACTACCCTTTATCATCTCACCACCGAAAGTGCTGTTCGCTTGTAATCCGAGACCTTTTAATGTTGGATTACCGCCCGTTTCGTTTCGATTCGTTGGCCGAGACAAACAGAGAGACAGAGAGAAGATATGCTTTTAGGCTGCCGAATTATTATGTGCTATTATGGAGTAATAATCATCTCTTCATCAAAATGGTACACGGCACGCACGGACGCACAGTCAATCCCGTCGGCCTACTGCCTATTTGTTGACTAAGAGGATTTTAAAGTGTCCTCCCCGGTTGCTCTGATTTGCACCCCTGTTGGGATGCGTTTTACATTTTATTTTGTAGCACATTTGTTTGCATTATGAGCCCTTTTTGGACTGCTTACAACAACTGTTACTGCCGCAATATGGTTGGAATCCGATAGGAAGGGGTTCACTAATTGACATATCCGTGAAGAATGTCAAATGCCAATTACTAGATTCAAAACTCCTCCGTGTGCTGTGTGTGTGTATTTGTATTTGTGCAAAATGTGTTGGATAATTATTCTCAATTGTGCTATTTAGCTAAACAAATACTTTAAACATTTGTTCTGCGTTTTTGCGAATTGTTTAAAATTTAACGAGTTATATGTCTGGAAGAAAGATCTTGACTTGTTATAAGGCTGGGTAACCAATAAACATTATCATATGTAGTTAATCAACCCTAAATCTGCATTTCAGAAGCTACAAGCATTATATTAGCATTATATCAGCATCTTGAATGCTATGTGTTGTAAAGTTGGATTTCAAATGCTATTCAAATGCTTGTAGCCTGTAATAAGCATTTCGAAAGCAAAATAATCAAGTATTATCAAAGCATTGCAGTAAAGCAGTCGTATATTGAGCCAAAAGAGGCATTAATGTTGCATTTAAGGCGACTTAATTGCTTGATAGGCTGCCGAAAAGACGCTTTGCAACTGGTTATTGGCTACCTGGGGTGTTCCTTTTTTCGAAGTCAACTAACGAATCCATCATGAGGTGTCAGGGGTTCTGTTTGTATAGGTACACAATGGTTGCTGTGATTGAATTATCAGTATATGATTTAGTTTGATTCTATGGTGATCCAGTGACAACAGGAATAGTGTTTGATCCGGGATGGAAGTTGGATCATGCGCCGTCCTTTCTCCAGAATTGATGTGGTAGTTTGGATTTCTTCGTTTTCTACAACCTGAGTTGGTTTGTCCTTGACTGGTTCATTCATGGACACGTCGTTGTTACCGACTTCATGCTCCGAGGAATCTCCCGTAAGACAAGAATTGTTCTGGTTGGCCGTCAGTGGATCTTCATGTGGATCTGGCGCTGAATCTTCAGCGTGCATAGCATTTAGCGGAGCCTCCACTGGTGCTGATAGTCCAAATCTATCAAAGGAAAAGAACAGTGGGGAAGGCTGACCGACAGGATTTCTATCTACACAGATAAAAAGAAACACTGAATTTTCTGCGTTATCTAATGCACATAAAGGGGATGCTAGATTTGCCAGAAAATCATGGGATATTTCATGTAAATTTAAGCCAGATAACGCCTGAATCAAGTCAGTTGAAAGATTGCAAACAATATTGTTGTTTACGCCTCCTTTAACTTGGAAATGAACAAGGTCAAATTTTACGCGATTGTTAAAATTAACTATTTTTTTCTGTGTAGAATACAAGTCTTGAGCTGGTTCACCGTATTAAGCGACCGTGTTAAGCGATGGTCATGCTCAAGGAACACATTGTAGTTCACTTCTCCGATCTTCTCGATGACGGTTGTGGGTTCCCACTGCCAAAAGTTCATTCGGCGGACCTTGACTGCGCCGTCTTTTCCGTTAAAGGGCGATACGGTCAAAATTTGGTCAATATCAACTTGACGTATTTCTTTCAATTTTGCATTTAAAAAACCGGAACACCCCTCATTTTGAAGGTGTGTGTGTGTAGAATGTTGCTCCTATTTTGATTTTGGAATTCACTCTTCAGTTGTCAAAATGCCGTCCAAGCAAGAAGAGCAGCGTATCAAAATTTTGCTCGCGCATCGCAAAAATCCGAGCTACTCATACGCAAAGTTGGCAAAATCGCTAAAAGTTGCCAAATAAACCGTTACAAATGTAATTAAAGTGTTTGGGAAACGTTTGTCGACAGGAAGTCTGGATCGGGGGGAAATCGAAAACCAGAAGCCGCTGAGACGACAAAGAGAGTTGCCGGTAATTTCAAGCGAAACCCTAACCTATCTCTCCGAGATGCCGCAAATAAGCTGGGTGTATCGTCTACAACCGTGCATCGAGCCAAAAAACGAGCCGGACTATCGACTTACAAGAAGGTAGTGACTCCAAATCGCGACGATAAACAAAACACGTCGGCCAAAGCACGATCGCGAAAGTTGTACACGACGATGCTGACGAAGTTTGACTGCGTGGTAATGGACGACGAAACCTACGTCAAAGCCGACTACAAGCAGCTTCCGGGACAGGAGTTTTATACGGCAAAAGGAAGGGGAAAGGTAGCAGATATTTTCAAGCACACGAAACTGTCAAAGTTCGCAAAGAAATATCTGGTTTGGCAAGCCATCTGTACCTGTGGCTTGAAAAGCAGCATTTTCATAGCTTCCGGGACTGTCAACCAAGAAATTTACGTGAAAGAGTGTTTGAATAAACGTCTGCTGCCTTTCCTGAAGAAACACGGTTGTTCCGTACTGTTTTGGCCGGATTTGGCATCTGGCCATTACGGTAAAAAGGCCATGGAGTGGTACGCCGCTAACAACGTGCAGGTGGTTCCCAAGGACAAGAACCCTCCCAACACGCCAGAGCTCCGCCCAATTGAGAAATACTGGGCTATTGTCAAGCGGAACCTAAAGAAGACCAAAAACTGCTAAGGACGAGCAGCAGTTCAAGGCAAACTGGCTTTCTGCGGCGAAGAAGATGGACAAGGTGGCTGTACAAAATCTGATGGCAGGGGTCAAGCGTAAGGCCCGGCAATTCGGATTTGGAAAAGCGGAAGCCTAACTGAATATTTTTCCTGAATTTTATACTAATTGAACTTGAAAAAGAAATTTAATTTGATTTTTTAAATAAACGATTTCACCGATTTACACGCGTTTTCCCTTGACCAAATTTTGACCGTATCACCCTTTAATAACGTCGTTTTGATCACTCCTGTATCTGGACGACCATCTTGGTTTGCCGAACATCATCTCAGCCTTAGATTTGCACTGCAGTTTGTTCTAACGTCTCTCCCCCCGAGTGGATTTTCCGGAGCGAATCTTTTGGCTAAGCTATTTGACTGTGGATGGTACAGGATACCTTGACTGATGCAGATACTCTGGAATTCGTGACTTGAGAATTGAGTGCTGTTATCTAAATCAATAACCTCTGGAATGCCAAATGTTGCGAAGGTATGATTGAATAGCTTGATCGTGGCTTTCGTTATCATAGAGTTGGTGCACCTCAAGCCACTTTACGAATGCATCTCTTGATTCTACCAAGCAACTGTTTGCATTTCGTGGTTCTCCGGTTATTTATGTACACCAAGAAGCTTAAAATCCCGAAACAGTCTTCGATTAGGCGACAGCGAGGCAGATAAGTCGGGTTGTGGTTTTTGAGTACAAATGGGATTGAATGCGTGTTTAGGAACGATTGTGTGTTTCATTTTTTGGCGTAATGCGATGACGTCCAAAACACGTATTGTCCATGTGCATAATGGTATTGTAGAAATGGGATCAACAATTTCTTCAAACTACCTTGATTAATAGCCAAACCAGAGGGCTTGAGTCATGGCTTAGAAATACCTCTCTCAGAAATGAAAATGTACAGCGTCACTTCCTGTTCAAACTTGTGTAAACTTATATTTTATGTTTGGAGATGCAACAGAACTATCCAGGTAATAGTATCGACCATTTCCGGGTATGTACGTCTTCGAAGGATGGAAGTAACTTCCGTCGTCCAAATCAAAACATTTACCGGAAAATTTTGTTTATCAACCTGCGGCATTGGGATTTCCTCGTTGAAATCTGTTTCTCAGTGTATTCCGGGGCTTTTGACTTCTTTCGGCACTATATTTTGACTCTTTTCAATGTTTTGCAGATGTACTGGTACAAACAGTTGAACTTTTTTGAGGGAGGCCTCAGTGAATCCTTGTTGTTGAAGACAAGAGAAAGAGAAAAAAAGTGCTTTTCGTATATCATTTTAGCCGGTCTTCCACTCCCTTGCTTGTGAGTAGTTGTTGGCAATCGTAGGATATGGTAAACAATCGAAGACGCAACATTTTTGCTTTTAAAATGTGTACTGTAAATTACATATTTTCCGAGATTTCTATGAAGTTCGTCGAACTGTACAACGCTTCAATGCTTCTTGTTTCGACAGCATTTTGAGCAAAACTGAGAAAGCCAAAACAAAACAAAAAATTCTAGCAGAGAGAGGAGAGAGAGCTAAAACATATATAAATCTAGACCAAATAGTCAAAAAGTCGAAACTAACATATGTAAACAATGACTTTTAACGTACTTTTTTGGGATCTGCTTTCTCCCACAAACAAAATAGCACCAGAAACAGATACAGGGAGTTATTAACTTCCCGCCGGTAGTAACTTTAGATGTTGGCAACCTGGCTTTCCATGAAATTTACGTTTTAAGTCATTGTTTACAATTGTTACTTTCGACCTTTTGACGATTTTATCTAGAAATACTCTCATTTCTCTCTGTGCTCTTTTGTTGTTTATCACTGTTGTTGATACACTGAACCCAAACATCATCCCAAGATCGCCTGAAAAGTAATTCGATTGCGCCCTTTTACGAAAAGCATTCGAAAATCGGATGATTTTCTTATGGTTAGATCCGTATGACAATCAACCAAATTTAAAATGATGTTTATTTCAAAACTCTGTAGATTATTAGCGATTTATAAATATACACTTCCCCAACCGTTGAGCAACGATTTCACGGGGGCACAAAAATTGAAGGAGTCTGGAAATATTTTTCCGTGACTCCTTTTAAAGCGAGCGGGTTTCGATCCTTTATTCGTAATGCAATGATGTAAAATGGAATGTTTCCCATCCTCATTTCAAATGATTTGTGTTATAGGGCTTCCTCAATGCAATATGCATTCCACTCTGGGATGACGAGCGTGCATTCTAATTTGAACGGGAGGTCAATTCACTTCGCGTATAGTTAGTTGTTCAACATAAGAAGGATAATCATCTGATTATCTGATCGGTTTTTCAGGGATAATGTAGACCTTCTGTTGATCAATGGGTACAGTAGCTTCAACAGAACGTTACACTTAGTGAAAATTTTGTCAACCTGCTTTCTTAAAATCAGCTTGCTGTTCAGGGAAATGCCAAGGTAGACAGCTGAATTGTTCCATTCCGTTGTGTTGTTCAGGCTTATTTTACAATCCTCAGGCGGAACAAGTTCTCCTAGACTGCAATGGAGTGTGGGAATAGGATGACCTTGGTCTTTGCTGCGTTGATACAGATCTTCTTTTGCACTGCTTCGTTGCAGTTTCGCGATTAACACTCTTGTTATCCTACCGTATGGACAACTGCGGTATCATCTCTTACGCATCAAAAACTACACCTTGCAGCGCTTGAAATGATTTTTAATTATCACCAGGAAGTTGGGAAGATTACGTATCATTTAAAAGCAGCACATCAGGCCATCTTAATGACACAATCAAGGCCTTCTCGATGTCGAGAAGTGCCATGGTAGATGATTTTGATACATATACATCTAAAACCACATCTCAAACAACTTGGATAATCCTGAGAGAAGTCTGATGGGTCTATAACTCTTGGAAGAGGAAGGATCTTTCTCAGGTTTCTGGATAGAAATGACTTTGGCTGACTTCCAATTAGGGAGGAAACAGCTAAGTCGCAGGCATTTGTTGGAGATCAACGCCAGAAGATCGTATACCTGGGGGCTCAATTGTTTCAAGTTCTTTGAGCCATTGACATAGGTTAACAATTCATCACCTGAGATCACCAATTCCTTCGATAAGTTTTTGGGACTTAGATAGATGTTGTTTGCAAGCTCGCTAACGGCAGCTGCGTGCGGACTGATGATGTTTTGTTGAAAATTTTGGGAGCTGACGAAGTGTTGACCTATCTCAGCAGCCTTCTCTGCAGCTTGCTGCTCCTGTCTCTATCGTAGTGCCACACTACGGTAGTGGTATACGATTTGCGGGAAGATGCCTCACTTTGATTTATCCACCACATCCGAGAACTACCTTCAATTAACTAGTGAAGATTAATTTGGTTATTGGCGTTTCATTTGTTTTAATATTTCGTGATGGACGCCATTTGAGAAGAAAAATTTGTATTTTCCATTTAATTCCAACTACCTTTGCTTATCTTTGACAGATTCGCGTATTTCGTCTACAATGTGCAGACTTCTTCAGTGTCTTGTACTAAAAACTCGACTGTACTCGAAAATACTATTTTTTCTTCTCATTTCTAGTTAATATTGAAATGTTTTTATTATTCCGGTCAACCGTCTCTTCTTATTAATTTGCCTTCATACTACACTTTCGTGACCCTTGCTCTAGTATAAAGCACTTAGTAAAGAGCATCTCTATGTTGGACATACGCATGCCGATGGATAAGGTAAGCATTAATTGCATCAACATGAAGCATGGACTGAATTTACAGTTTTGAGGACCTAGCCATCAGCTTGTGGGTTAATGTTTGATCCTTGGTACAACTATGTCCATTCCATAGGGAAGAATAAGTGAAACTCATATTATTCATACATGCAATGGTGGTTTAAGTTAAATAACGGAAATTTTATTTAAACACTACATTCTTAAAAACAATCAATTTTTCATGTGACGTAATTTTTATTGATAGTTAATATTTCGAGACGTTAACATAAGTATGTTCATTTTTAATCATTCTATCCATCCAATACGCAACCAAAAATAACACATGCAATCACTCTCAATATCCCGTTCCATAGCTTTGTTTTATATAAACTTATGAAATATATGTAATAGATTATGATGTACGTCCATAAAGCAGTGAAGACTGAGTTTTGAGATTTGAATGATGTAATATTATATAATCGTTGACTTTGGTTCCTAAACGTTATGTAAATCAGTTGAAATTATAACGCAATCGGCTTCGTACGTCGCACCAAATTTACGGAATATTTGAAATGACGTGCGGAAATTAAGCAGATACTAGCGGTACTTTATAGCGATGGTTAATTAAAATAAGTGTAAAAACAGAATCATCCGTCAAGATTGTTTCGATCAACGCTACTTTAAAGCATTGTTTTGAAGTACATGAAGACTGCTCGCAAGAGCACCGAAATGTTTTCAAACCACAACCAAATTCGAATGGTAATTCCTCCTTTGTCGTGAACTGCAACCACCTCCAGCGCAACGTCGATGGCAGCTTGCTCTTTAGCATTAGCATTAGCATTGACGTTTGCACACCTCGTGGATGGAGCAACGATGAGGAATAAATCGTTGAAGACATTGCATGCCACCATGAAACGAAACCTGATTACGGTTACTGATACGTTTCTTCACGCAATAATCTCCACGAAGACACTCCTCGATCGCTCACCTGGCCACGTCCATGCAACCGTTGGTGATAGGGAGGATTTGGTATCTACCTTAAGAAGACACGGGGAACCCACGTAGCCTTCAGTAGATATCAAAAGAAAAAGGAAATTAATAGTCGGAGAGAATAGTTGAACAGAATGCCCTGTTTGGTGTACAGAACAAAAATGTATTAAAAAATAGTCGTTGGGAGCATCTTGTCTAAGAAGGTTGAGCGATGCTCCATTTCTCTTCAAACGGTTGGGACCTTAGCATTAACTATAGTCCTAGCTCCTTACAGCTTATGGTTATAGCGCCATTACTCGCTCTCTGAAAAGAAAGAATAACGCGCCGAACCAAAGTCATATGCTCCCCCCCCCCTCTCCCAAACACACTCACACACACTCACTCGCCCACATCACTGCTTCTGTTTGGATTTAGATTAGTGAGCGCCGACTGAAAGTTAAAAGCGTCCAAACAATTCACCAACTGTTAAATATTGCAATTAAAGTCAACTACACCCCCTACAATGTGCAGACTTCTTCAGTGTCTTGTACTAATAACTCGACTTAAAGAAAACCTTCGCCACCTGCCGTATATATACTAGTTTCTAAATACAAAGCGTTTACCTATCATAATTTTGCTTATACCTATCTTATTATTATTATGTTTATATCTATCCTAAGTCAAAAACAAGTGTACTTAATATCTACCTAATTTTTTTTTTTATCTATACCTAACCTACTTATTGTGTAGCAGCGGGTGCTCCGCTTCGTCGGGTTTGATGTCGTTTGGGTATTAGGTTGAAGAGCCATGTGTAACCGTTGCCTTGGTCTTTGTTTAGTAGATTTGTGTTCTGTTGTTTGTTTATTTCTAAGCTTTCTGCGACGTCTAATTTCCAGGGTGTTGATGTAGTCCGTAATATTGTGATGTCATTCGTCGTTATGTCGTGATTTTCCGTGAAGATGTGTTCTGCGACTGTTGATTTGAAGTTATGTGAAATTCCTTTCTCGTTCTGTTTAACAGCCTTAGTCACCTCCGCTAGATACTCCTTGAACCTTGTTGCCAAGGTTCTCTTTGTTTGACCTACATATATTTTGCTGCAGTGTTTACACTTGATTCTGTATACCCCTGCTCTGCCTAAGGTGTCTACTGAATCTTTGGTGGAGCCTAACATCGATGCTAATTGGTTGTGCCTACTAGAAAAAACTAAGTCTAAACCAAATTCCCTAAGTCGTGGTTTTAGCTTTTGTGTAATGTCTTTATCGAAGGGGACGGATACACGTTTCAGGGGTTCAGGTGAGTCTGAGAGGGTTGTTTGTGATTTCCTATGAAGATGTTTTTCCTTTTTGTTGATGATCGCTTGAATTGTCCTCTTTTCGTACCCATTGAGTCTGGCAGTTTCGAAGATATATGCTAATTCTTTGGCTTTTCCAGTTTTATTGAGAGGAAGGGTCAACATCCGGTGGATCATGTGGTGGAAAGTGGCCATTTTGTGCTGAAAAGAGTGGTTTGAAGTGTATGGGATGACTCTTTGGGTGTTTGTGGGTTTTCTGAAGATTTCAATTTCTAAAGGAGATGGTGACAATGATTCTCTCACTACTAGAAGGTCGTGAAATGCAAGTTCTCCATCCTTTTCTATTTCCTGAGTGAACTTAATGTTTTTTTGGAGATTGTTGATTTCTTGGAGAATTATGGAGAGATCGTCTTTTTTCACTACGGCGAAGATGTCGTCGACGTATCTCCACCAACGAGTTGGGAGTAATCCTTTCGCTTTAAGGATTGTCTCCAAATTCGCCATAAAGAGTTCACAAAGGAATGGGGATAGAGGATTTCCCATAGGGGCTCCTTTTAATTGTTTATAGAATGATCCTCTGAAAGTGAAGTAGTTCTCTTCCATGCAAAGTCGAGTCAGCTTAAGATACATCCGCACCTTTTGCTTCCATGTTGTGTCATCCCCTTGTTTCAAAAGCCAATCTTCTAGAAGGTTAATTGCGTCCTTGATCGGTACGCTAGGGAAAAGGGCTGTGACGTCGAAAGATACCATTAATTCATTGTCATTTATATGACCTGATGACTGTAGTTGTTGTACAAATTCCTGGGAGTTGCGAACTGAGCTTGTTGGGAATTGCTCGGAGATACCTTGAAATTCTTTTACTAGCCATTTTGCTAGCTTATGGGCTGGAGATCCTACAGATGAAACAATCTCCCTCATTTCGTTTCCGGGTTTGTGGACTTTTGGGAGGCCTTTAATTCTGGGGAGGATGGGGTTTGGTTCACGAAGACGGACTGCTGCATCCCCTAATACTGCTTTACACTCCTTTAGTGTTTTGTCCACGTGTTTCACCATGTTTGGTAAGGGGTCTACCCGAAGCTGCCTATAAGGACCATTACTGATCTTAGAAGTCATCTGCTTGTCGTAGTCTTCCTTATCCATGATGACGACTCTGTTGCCTTTGTCTGCTTTTAGGTAAAAAACAGGCTTTGACTTCAGCTCCTTAACGATGCGAATTTCCTTCTCGTTGTTGTGTTTTTGTTTCTGTCCGTCCTTAATAATGTTCGAAGTGATAGTCCTGGCTGTGTTTTGTAAAGATGTCGGAAGAGTGTTTGTAATTGCTGTCTCCACGTCGATGATGATCTGTTCCACGTCGGGCTTGGTTGTAACCACGTATCCTAATCCTTTGTTGAGATGAGTCAGTTGTTCTTCCGTGAATGCGATCGTCGATCGGTTAACAACCAGTCCTTCAATGGAGTGGACCACCGGTGTCGTGTTGATGGTGGGTGTAAGTGTGGTCTGTTCCTTGGTGTGATGTGTGGTCCGAGTCTGTTGGGATTCTATTCTCAGCTTGTTGAGTTCCCTATCGAGAACCGTTCGTTTCCTATTCGATTCGCATTCCTCTGCTACCTTGACTCGGGATAAGAACTCCTGGAATTTTACGGGATACTCCTTGGCTAACTTCAGGTGCAGAGAATAGCACTCCAAAGTTTTCCGGTCCAGTTTGTTGAATAGTCGTTTGATGCTGTCCTTGATGAATTCTGCTTCCATTTTCCTGACGATGTGGGCGGGTGTCGATGTTCGTATTTTAATCCTATGACTTACTGGTACAACTTTATATTTTAAGCATTTCTTCAGAAATGCTACGTCCTTCCTAAGTGCTGCGATGGTTTTCTTCAATCCGATGAATTTGTTGGGCTCTGACGGGTTCATTGCCATGATGAATCCTAGAGGGTTTGAGGAAGATACTAATTTTTCTTCTAATATCTAATGAAAATTAATTTTTAAATTTGTTGGAACGAGCCAAAATAATGACAGGAAAAAACACGTCTGCTCGTGGCCATGGCACACTCTGTTTTCCACGTCGATGGCAGCTTGCTCTTACACTCAAAAAAATCGGCACGTTGTTTTCACGTGAAATATCACGTAGCTTCCACCTGAACACGTAACCAAACTTTCTTCAGTAAAATCAGGTAAACATTACGTGCCAGTGAATTGTACGTGAAAAATCACGTAACATTTATGTGATAATCATTAATCAATAATGTTCCTTGCACTAACGCTATCATTTTTTTAAATTTTGAAATGACAGCATAGAAAAAAAAAGTTGAAAAGAGAAACGAAGTCCTACGTTAAAACACAAATATAGCCCATCGCCAAAAAAATACGCAAGTTGATCAGTGTTCAAACTCAAGGGAAGACTGCCTACTATACACCTGAACGACGGGTGGCGCCGCTAACCACATGATCACGAAACCCACAATTTTGTGCCGATTTGATGTTGAGCCATGGTAACTCGTACCCGGCCGTTGGCCGGCATGCTGAAGAATTTTGACAGATCTTCTTCCATGACATGCCTCACCGACAACGGCGCTTCTCTTATTTTGGCTTAGTTCCAATTTCCTTCATTGGAAATAGGAAGTTAGCAACAAATCTCGACAATTGATCCATTGCAACCAACCACCAATTCAACGTCTCGAGCATTGTAAAAACCCTGCGAAGGTTGAGAAACCGTTCACAAAAATAACCCGAACCGTTCAATTTGCTGCCTTCCTCGTGCCTTCAAATGCACCAATCAAAATTGTTCGCTCAAATGTATTGCTCCTCAATCCGTCACCACGTGGCCGGAATTAAAGCACTATACCGAATGGCCCGCGTAGGAAGTCCGCACAATAAATCCTCCCGAAGCAAAGGCCAAACCTCTCCTCCCCTACCCCACTCTTCCACAACGAAGATACTTATATGTCCCATTGTTCTGCAGCTGAGGGATGCGACATGGTAGAGGAAAACCTTTAAAAAAATAAATAATGATGCACGTGTGCAGCTACGATCAATGAAGCCTTTCGCAGTTCCCATGCACAAGTTCGATGATGATCAAACGGCTGGCTGGCTGTCTGGCTGGCATGGAAGCGCAGTCAATGCATTCGGAAGTGAAGTACTTCGTGCTCTTGCCGTTGTTTCGGAAGGAAACCCGAGACGCACACCGGAACAAAGCGGAAGTTGCATTATGAGTCAGGCTCCCATACGAATGAACTGCCGAGCCGACGGAGGGAACGAAATTTTTCCTATGGGAAATTAAAGTGGAAAGTGTCTTTTTGTGTTCCGTTCCCTTCCGTTTTCTGTTCGCTCGAATATCGATTTTTGTAGGGTTTCCCGAGTCGTTTGTTCCGTTGGGTTCCTATGCTAATGAAGTTGATACACGTGGGATTTGTTTTGATCCCTCTTCTGCACTTCGATTAAATATGCAAATCAGTGAAACACCTGCGTGCGGGTCGATAAATGTCAAGTTTTTCTGCGACAGGCGGATTCACAACCGGCTACCATAAACAACCCGTGTTAACATAACACACCACTGCAATAATTGTCAAATCCGTTTCATTATCTCCCGGTTTCATTGATGTATCTCCTGGCTGGTGGTGTCATCAAGGATAGCAGCATCCGATGGCGAGGGTGGATTCGAGCTTGACGAATTTCCACCCCTGTATGAAAGACGGGTTCTCTCTCCGATGGATATTTGTTTACGATGATCTAATACGAAAGTCACTGGCCCAGGCTAGGGGTTTCCCTGAGAGCTCCGCACCCATGAAAGCATAATACCCGGGAAACGGTGTTTTGATTTTTATTTCATGCACTCGCTGAGGTAGAGTGAAGAGCCATTCCCATAATACAACTTCGTTCGCTCATGGAGTACATCCAATTCACCCCGATCGGTTCAGGGTGCTACCGAAATTTAAAACTCCCCGGTGAAGCGTAAAACGAGGGGGGAAGCAAACCGTAGCGAAAAGACACACACTTGTATGACTTTTCCTCGCCAGACAACAAAATAATAAAACCATCAATCATGATTACGTTTCCTATTAACTTCTTGTAGTTTTGAAGAAACAGTCGTCCGTCCCCCTCTCCCCCATTTCCATTCTTCCATACTCGTTACAATAATTGCCACAGTAGGCTGAGATTTCCCCGAATTCGCCTACTATGAATGCCGCCGGAAAATCGATAGCATTTGCTAGGCTTTCCTCACTCGTGATGGCAGCAGCCAGTATCCAGCTGGGTGCGCTTCGATGCAATTCATCCTTACTAATCCCATGTCGACTGCGAATGCTACAGTTGTCCAAAATCTCGGTTGTAATTCCCGTTGTTATCGAAGTTAATGAAATGGATTTTCGGTTTTCCGAGTCGGAGTACTCTATGTTATTAAATTCGGTGTTATTTATGAGCTGAGGGGAGCAAGGCTTTTAGGAAAATTACCACTGGACAAGCCACTTCAAGTGCGGGACCTTTCAGCGACCCCACGTTCAAAGTCGAACATCTCAATGCATGTGTGTTGCGGCCGCCGGATTGCGTGACTCGTGCCAATTTAACTTTCCTCAGCCAGGCGAAGAGGTAGGTATCATACTTTTAGACTTAAAATGTCGCATGAGGTTTGGCCGGTGGCTATACTGATCACGTTTCGAGTGGAGTTAATGTGATTTCCCTGTTTCGTTGGAAATATCCATATACTTTGCGTTTGACTGCGGAACAGTGGACATATTGGGGGGAAGAAATGAATATACCTAAGTTGTAATAGAAATCAATAAGTCAATAGGTTACCGTATGACCGATTACCGATTGACTAGGACGTGAAATTCATGAACTATATACATTATCGAATAGGATGTCTAGAATTATTACGTTGCGGAGACGCCAGAAGAGGAAAGAATTTAGTCTGGGGTCCATGAAAAGCCTGCCAAACACCATTCTCAGCTTAAAAGTGAAGCTAGTCAAAATTTTAAAAGTCATCAGAACAGACAAAAGGGGAGCCAAAATTATCATCCATACAATTGTTTTGGTAAAATATGGAGAGAGCCAGAGACCAATTTACTTCAGTTGACAGTTGGAACAGTTATGAATAGGGTAGGGAACGACTTAATCAGGGGTAACTATTTTAATCAGTTGTTAGAAAATAGGTCTAAAACTCCTACATTTACCAAATTATTTAACTTTTAATGATACGAACATAAGCTGTATCTATCCGGCTAATGATTCAATATATAAATCATGATTGATTACTGTCATTTTGAAGATTTAAAATAGATCATCTAGAAAACCATCAGTTTCCTATCTGCTGAAGAAGTTCGCTACAATTTTGTCTTTATGAATTTACCATTTGTTAAAATGTACCGGAGGGAATGTCTTCATCAGCTCCTTCTCGCATCAAGGCTTGTTACCAGAATGTGATGTTGACCATTGAGTTAGAATTCATTTCTTAACTTATGTATATAAATATTAAAAATTGGCTCTGTAAAGTTGATTCTATTGAGCTTGTACAAATAAATGATTATAAAACAAACAAAAATAGCGTACCGATATTTTTAAAGCGAAGCCTACTATCTCCTACATTTCCGAAGCTTCACGTTTGTCGTCACTGTCGCATTGTCTAACATTTCCGTGAGAGTAAATGAAATAAGAAATACACATTGCCAATCTTCAGATCAATGACAAATTAAAAGTTTGGTTGTGAGCCTCTATCTCATAACCTGTTAGAAGAATATTGTGTGTGATCATTGTTCCAGGAACAAAAGACCGAATTCTCCGAGCAGACCGCTAACTCCATGGGTGATCGTCAGTCGTTGCGAATCAAAACAAACCCAAAAAAGGAAAGAGTTCCTCTCCCATGTGCGCATCAGTAAACAGAGTGCACACAATAGATCGCTAAGAATAAACTATACAAGCCACAGTGGTACATGAGCGTCTTTCCATGCGTCAATTTTTGCCTGTTGAAGTGGCGGACTTGTTCTGTCGCTACAACCTACCCCGCAGTGGGATGTTAGGCAAAGATATTGACGTCCATGGTTCGAGTACCATTGGATACATGCCCTTTCGCTCAATTTTCAAAAACATCTGTTAATTTTCCTACCTGTCGCACTCTGACGGACCTTTCAACACTTTCTCTTCACATCATTCATTCTAGCCAAAAACATTGTTGTTCACTCTTGGTGCCTCATGGTGATGAGCGAACATCTCCTTCTACATCATAATCGTTACTCCTCGCACGGAGAATACATAACATAACAATTAAAAACAAATAGTTGAACTGATTAAAATGAATGTGGAAGTTGATTCTTCGTTTGAAAGCAAAACTTGAACAAAATTAAATGTTGAAAGCCAAGTCAAGACAAAAACATTGGACAACCTAGAAAAGAGGAAGTGAAAAACTGAAACTTGAGTTTACTTAGTAAGAAATAGATTTCTAAAACGAGAGGAGACATCAATGGAATAATCGCGCGCGGGTCTTCCGGTAAATTGTAAAGGTAAAGCAAGACTGGTTCCTGTGGACCAATCCAATTTCAGTTGCCTTTCTCTTTTTCTGTTCAGATATGTCCAAGGAACTTTTATAAAAAGAGAAAATTTACTCCCTGGAAAATTTAGGGCATTCCCTAGAGTGAGAAAGAAAAATTCAGTAGTGATTCTTTGAAGTGCTAAAGGAGACTTTACAAAAGCTTAGAAAAATAATTCAAAAACAAAATCTCCGAAGGTCAGGAAGAGACTTCTCTTCAGTATTGGGGGCAGTTGTTAGTGTGTCAAGCAAGAATATCTCAGAAGTTCAAGAACAAAAATCCACTTAGTTCGAGCTAATACTTCCCAGAAGTCCAGGAATAAGCTTCCTCGAAGTTTAGGATTAAACTAACTTAATTTAGTTTCGAAGAGAACTGCCATAAGTTTTGAACAGGTTTTCCTGGTTGTGTAAGGAAAGAACTTAAAGAAGTTCAGAAAGAAATTTGCCTTCTCAGACTTCTCATACATACATTAGACTTTCGCCGATCGGCTTCACGACTACCAACGAAAAGTTTCACCCAGCAAAGCTCCCATTTGATTTTGACGATATCTACCATCGACTTATCAGTCCAGAAAATGTTCGACTCTTTCAAAGAGCGTCAGTTGAAAAAAAAGCAAGAATATTGCAGTAACAGTTTCTACTGTAAGGTGTTGAGGGACCTGAACATAAAATTTACCCAACTGGGGCATGAAGAGTGCGAACGTTGTCAAGCCCATCGTGTTCACGAAAAGCAGACAGGGCACTCTGCTAAAGCTGATGATACTGATCAGGGAGTATCAACAACGAACGAAGTCCAATGCGAGTTGTGTTTTAGTCTGGAGGATCACGGACGAACGATTGCTGGGCGAGATGAGTATGATAGCGATCGGTAAAATGCGGAAATCAACAAGTCGGTTTCTCGGTTGATCTTCAAAAGGTAACCTTTTATGCATATCAGTCGTTGTGAATTACTTATATCTCATTTTATGATTGTAGGTGGTCCAACTTCCAAGAATGGAATCATTCAAAGACGTAATTTTCGCCTAGCACTTCCACATTTGTTCACTGAGAGCTTTCTATGCCAAAGTTGCCTCTTATGCATTCAAATCATTGTGTGGCCGGTACAACGATACTCTATGTCCAGGGAAGTCGAGGAAATTTCCAACTTGTAAATTTTCATGGACCTTTCCGGGAATTGAATCAAGGCACCTTCAGAATGGTCTTGCTTTGTAATCCTACACGCATACACGCAGAGCTTTTGAAGACCCTAAGGAAGGCCGAGGTGGTGTTATGGCGGCCTTTTAATTACTTGGAACGTGTACAATAAATGATTACGTCAATTTCAACATCCACTTGCTAGTTCCTTATGCAATTTTACTACCTGTGGTTTTGATTATATATTAGAATTCCAGGCTCATCCCGTTTCTTTTTCTCGCCAAGGTAAAAAACCATATATTCTATCCCATTTTCAACTCCAGATGCCTATAAAGGCAGTATGAGGGATACAGTATCACTGATCGTGAGGAACCGGCCAGGTGTTTTTCAGAGTATATATGTAATCTCTAATCTGCTTTCCCCGGTGCATTCAACTTCGCTTACAGCCACCCGTGATGTAATATGTGGAGAGACGTCATTCATGCGACCAAATGGTGCTTACTCCAAACCGTCCTTTTCTCGCAATTTTTCGAAGAAACTTTTTTTGTTTTTACTTGGAGACAATGTATTATAGGGTAAAGAATGCAAAAAACCAAAAAAGTGAATTTTGGTCGTCTTGGCGCATACGTCAACTATGCATCCCAGGGCAGTCGAGTTCGGTTGCCGATTTGTAGATTGACTAAGTCCGCTTGAGTCTAAAAGTATGCTGAGTGGAATTTGTGTAGAAAGTTGTTGTACTGTTGATGCTGACTGTTCTGACTCGTACCGTTTTCTCAGTTGATTGCAGTGCGATTTGACGAGATTCCGCTTTTCTGGTAGCCAAACGTTGTAGATGACACGACAATTCCGTTCTATCACTTGACCGGGATGCCATGACCAGCTATTGTTTCGGGGTGCTTTCGCCCAAACTAGATCTTGCTGGGACTCGGCTTGCCTGTACAACAAAGTTGGTGGTTTCAGTAGGTCCATTGGTATTTGTAGATTTCTGCCCAATAACAACTCTGGTGGTGACTTTCGTTCAGGTGTACTGCGACAAGAGGTAGAGCGGTAGCACAGAAGAAAAGTGTCAATTGCTTCTCCTGGTGTCTCTCCTCCAGCCGAAACTTTCCGAAGTCCTTGCTTAAATGTATCTACGAATCACTTAGCGAGACCGTTCGACTGCGAATGATACGGAGGTGGCTTCAGATGAACGATGCCGTTGTTGCTGCCGAAAGTTTCAAAGTCTTCACTGGTGAACTGTTTACCATTGTCAGTAACTAATGTCTCTGGCATTCCGTTTCTGGAGAAGATCTCACGAAAACGGGCTACTGTTGCAGTTGTTGTGATGCGCTTGGTAGCAATAACAACAATCACGGCCTTTCTGGTACAGGCCAAGATTCCAGGTTGGTTTTGCTGTTGGTCTTGGCTGCTCTGGAACATTCTTCACACGCTCGAACATGACTCATTCGCTCGTCAATGCCAAGTCAATAGACGTAGTTACGAGCTATGGACCGATTTCTTTCTACTCCAGTGTGCCCCTTGGGTAGAAGTTGAAATTTTGCTGGAATGATCAATTCTTCACCGTAGGTGAGACAATCGGAAACAATCGATAAGCTGTCTCGACGTTGCTGAAACTGTTTCAGGTGAGGATCGCTGATTTTAGACTGATCATATAGCCAGATTGTTTGAACGAACTGCTTTACTTGCTTCAATACTGCATCCGGCTCTGTTCCATCTTGAATCATCTTGTCGGTAACTGGGAGAACTTCCACTGACTAAAAATTAACAGAAATTAAACTCTAACTGAAAATAAACCAAAAACTAAAAACTCAACTAGAAATTCATAGAATAAAGTGTTATTCCCTCGATTAAGAAATAAACAAATAGTAATGATAAAATTAACAACAAATATAACTAGAAATGAGAAGAAATATTAGTATTTTCCATTTGATTCCAACTACCTTTGCTTATCTTGACAGATACGCGTATTTCGTCTACAATGTGCAGACTTCTTCAGTGTCTCGTACTAATAACTTAGAGAGGTATTGATAATCCCGTAAGACTACACGTCTCTCTCTTCATCTCACTCTTTCTCTCTCTCTCTCTTTCTCTTTCTCTCTTTCTCTTTCTGCGTTGCTCGCCGCTACTCTTTCTACACAAGACGCTGCCTGTGAAGATTCGCTGTGAAGGAAGATGGCGGATATGAATTTGTCGTTACAACTCCCAAATCTGGAGATGTTGCATTGACCTTGAACCCGATTACAGTTTTTTTAAATCTCTACGTCTGTGTCTCAATTGTCAGGTCTGGTTCCAGCCCTTTAATCCGAACTAAATTATAGATTGTTTTCCTACTCACAAACACCATGGATCTCACGATAAACGTAGATTTAATGTTACCGTAACTTATTAGCTTAACTGTGTAAATAAAGATATGTAAGTAGGATAGATTCGAATAATTTCTATAGTAGTTGACGTCCTCACAGTAGCCAATTCGGGTTGGCCGTCTCGTCCAGACTGAGTGCATAGGATTCTGCCCTTTGGCCAGCAGTTCCGCGGCATCCTCCGGTCAGCTATCACTGCTACATCGTCGATCTCTATCGGTTTTGTGTGGGTGAACCATTTGGTACGTCGAATTATCTCTGGCAGGTAGTCGCTCACCCAGCGCTTCCAAAACATGTTAGTTTGAACTGTTGATAGCCGCCCACCTTGTCTCAACGCAACACCACTGTCATCGAACGTGCATAGTGATTTCACTCCATTAGACGGCCCGAGAAGATGGTTGGGTGTGAGGGCTGGAACCGAATTGTCGCCAACAGGAACATGCGTCAAGAAACGAGAGTTAACCGTATTCTTCGGTCAACAGGCTACGCAGCACCTCGTCTGTCAGTTTCTGTGTAGGTAAGATCGCCATCAGGTTCTTCTTGAGAGAACTTTCGGCATCCACGAACTCCTTCATCAGCTCATTTCTTCATCTCCCGATTTTCACCGAAAAAAATTGTGCCACGCTCACTATAAATAACCCGTGATTTGCCACGCCGGGAAATGAGGTTCCGAATCACCATGATGCACGAATCAGTATTGAGTGAGTGGACCACTTCGATATGAACTGCGCGAATTGCGAGGCAGGTAACAAGCATTCACTCGAAGAAGTCGACGCCAACATGGGTTAATGGATGTTCGAAAGCGGCAAGTTGGCCTGCGGGCAAGTCGGCCATGATTGGCTGGCGCGGGATCACTCGGTCGTTCTTACAGCGTTGGCAATTACATCGTACATTGCTGTTGATCATGCGAAGTTTCGGGACGCTTTATTTTTGGCGAGATCCGTTGATCATGGTCACATGATTCTGGTGGTGGTATTTGAGGTGATAGTGTGCTACGATTAACTTGGTGATGTGGTGGTCACGGGAAAGTATTATAGGCTACTTGGCATCTTCGGTTGCGTAGTGGCAAGCAGCAATACGTCCATGCATCCTTAGTTTCCCGTTTCGGTCTATCCAAGGCATTTTCTGGTGCAACGCACTTGATTTTGGTATCGGAGTAGAACGTTGAACCGAGGATTGTGGTGACTTCCGAAGAACTGCTATTTCCACTGAGTATGTTTCCTGATGAGCTTGGCGATTTAAATACGATTCGGCAGAAAATATTTCCTGTTCGGAAAATGGTCCTTTTCAGGTTTTTCAACTTACAATTAATTGGAAACCGTTGAACAAAAGCAACTACATTCACTAACAGCATCCTATCGGCTATCGACTCTGAAACAACGAAGTGTGTCAACACGGTAGGTAGAAGTTTCAAATCGGCGTTGTTAACTTTGATAGACGAACGTGGCCACCCAGCAAACACAAATTTGTATATGATAGCGGATATAAGTACAAAGTGGAGGTGATATACGTACATGCGTCCATTTGATTCCATGTAAAATGTACGTATATCGCCTCCACTTTGCACTCTTATCCGCTATTATATACGATCTTGTGTTTGCTGGGCAGTCAGATTCCTGCTGTTGCAGTAATTCAGAGCCGGTGAACCATCTCGCTCTCGAAGACAAGTCTGGAAGCCGCTTCCATTTCGACCCATCATCCGCTACGTTTCAACCTGTGGGACGTATCTCCAATCATTAATTTACGTCCTGTGAGTCAGACCAGAAGTAGTGACGTGTGATTCGGATTGACAATGCTTCAGAAACAGATCGCGATAGCCTGGCGCCAACTACTGCTGCTTGAAGTTCTAATCTAGGTTCTGAGAGAAATTTCAACGGAGCAACCCTAGTTTTAGCAGTCACAAAGCTACATACCACGATGCCATTTTAGGATAAGCGAAGATGTCAAACAGTCTCGATTCCATTGTCACTAGCGTCAACAAATATGTGAAGCTGGATATCATCACAATTCGGAGTGACCTGTGTGCGTTAGCATGGAGGAATGCTGATTTGTTCGACCTTTGGGAGCACCTGTAGCCATGTTTGTCACTTGTCGAAAAGTACAGCATCTATTTCTTCATCCCAGTCAATCCCGGAACGCCGTACATCTTGAAGCAGGACTTGTGCGCGATTCGTCAAAGTGGATCAAACATGGACATGAGAACGCGTACCACCTCCCTCTTAGTCGGATGCCGTTAGCCCTCCAACAGTGCTTGTCCATAGCGAGACCATCCGACCTTGTAAGTAAATGTGCCTGAGTCAGTGCACAGCCACATTCCAAGCACATTTCCGGGATTAGATCCAAGGTTAGATCCGGGGTTAGACCTTCACGAAGTGCAAATTGTAGCATTGCAAATCCAGTTACAGTTCGCGAATGTACCCTTTTCACAGATTGCGCAAACTCAATTGCATCATCTTCCGTCTCAACGCTTAGCAGCATATCATCGACGTAGTGACGGGTTTGAATCACTTCAACTGCCGCTGGTCATTCTGTTTTGAAGCGCTCCGCATTCAGGTTTTTGACGAACTGGGCTCTGCTAGGGGAACAACAGGCTCCGAAGGTCATCACTTGCAAGACGTAGACAACGATGCTACCATCCTCGTCGGACCAGAAGAATCGTTGGCTGATCTTCTGAACGCATGAAGACTTGCAGGAACATCTCACGCACATCTCCAGTGAGCGCGATTCGACCTTCAATGAATTCAATGACACCCCGAAACTAGTGGCTGCATACTATTCCATATTCCATTTCCATACTATTCGGAGCTTCCCTGGCTTCCCGGGCTTATATTCGCTGGAATGGCGGGTTTAGTTCGTCATCGGTCAGCCGTCTAGCGTATCCTTTCGTGACGAAGTCGCCGATTTTCCTGTTCAGAGCTTCGGCAAGCTAAGGGTACTGATCCATCCGCCTTTTGAGGCATTGGAGACGACGTAGTGCCATTAGGCGACTATCTGGCAGACGAACATTATCGTATCGCCATAATAGGTCTGTTTCGTAGCGGTCACCCTTGAGTATTGTGCGAGTCTCAAGGAGAAACCGGGCTCGCTCTTGTGCAACTCCTAGGCTGTATACTGCAAAGTAGTCCTTCATGATTTGATGAAGATCCTCTTCCGTTGGCGAATCGCAAGCACATGTATGGAATACCGAGTGTACTAGGTTGGCACCGCTGCCATGATTTCCTCCTCCACATACTGTCCATCCAAATCGGGTTTTGACCGGTATCGGTTGATGCACTGAAAATTTATTTTCGTAAAGCAGCTTTCACGCGTTTCGTAAACATAGATTTTGTACATAGAACAAATGTCTCGTCTATTGTATGAAACATTGATAATGCTTTTTATCTGGTGAAATGCTATCATTACACCTTTTTGTAAAATGCACGAAATGCTTCGTGATGACCAGCCAATCGCTGTTTCTCTTTTATACCATACTTATGTATGATGGTGTTGCTGCTGGTATGGGCAGAAATAATTTATCCATCCCAAAATAAAAATCAAAGCGCTGTCGTGAGCTATAACTTTATGCTCATTTATCAAAATTGTTCTCACGAGTCAGCGTGGCCTAGTGAGATCAACCACGGATTTAGAATCAGCACTTTCCAAATATTCAGGTTCGAACCCCATGTCCGAAACAATAAAAAATAACGCTGGACAATACCACGTGGTTGCGCTTTTTTTGTCAATTACATTTTGAATCGATAAAGTAGATCTGTCAGTCCTTCATGCAATCGCCAGAGAGACGTTTCTTTTTAATTTGTGACAAAATATTCGTAGCTCTTTGCATTGCTTCCGTACAATGTACGAATGTTCTTTCTATGTCAACAAAAGCTTCGTGCTTTTGACAGTTGCGCGTACAATAAATTACGAATGTATCTTCATAAAAACAACAAATCAGTTTCGTTGCTGAAAACAACGAATGGATTAGTGAGTATTACTTTTGATTTTGTAATATAAACTAAAATTAACTTTCAGTGTGTAAAAGCTTTCATGACTTTTCTGGATTCAACTGAGGTATTGATCATTCATTTCAATTAGTTTATTCTCGGTCGGACATCTCGATAGGAGGCGATCGGTAGGTCCTTGAGATGCGTCTACACTCCAGATAGATCTTTTGTTTCGCAGCCCTCCTCTTCAAGCTGTAATTTATCCGCAAGTTCCTTGTCCAGTAGGGTAAGTCTCGGACCCATAATCCAGAAATGCGAATGTCCGAATTGATTGGTATTTTCCGTGTAGCACAGTTGGTGAATAGCGGAATAACACTTGATTGGAGGTGACTTGGTGAGAGTTGCATCCGTGTTCGGATGAATTTAGCACAGGAGTTAGAACAGTGGAAGCTTGGCATTGAATCGGGCAGAGTTTGCTGGCGTCGTAACACTCTTCTGCTCGTTGTGGAGTAACTCGTGGTGTTTCATTTCACAGCCGTTTCATCCACATAGCTTTGTTTGGCATCCTCCTTGTGTTGGCGGAGACGTCGGCGACAGAGGCCTAGATCTCGAACGGAAGCCCAGCGAGAATCGCGAGAAAACTCGATGCAAGCTTCCTTTGCATACCGGGCAGCTATCAGCTTTTGTGCTGTATGGTAGACTAATATGCAAAGGAAGCTACATTACGATATCCAAATGCGAACGTTTTCTGGAGTTTTCTCGCGGCGTGTAATCGCCAACAGCCTCCATCTTCGGAAGAAAGGTCTGCGCAGCAACCAGGGTTGCGGCTTATCATTTTTGACTCAGGCATATTCATTTGCCAATATCTCCTTTCAGAGGGTCGATTTGATAATATGATGTATGATGAACTTATAGTGCATGAGTAGACCTACAACTTTGTCTAACAGTACATTGCTCTAACTCCTATATCTTCGACATGAGAGCGTATATTCACAGTGATCTTCACGATGATAATCGCGTGATCTTCACCGCGAATATCATCGCGAAGATCACTGCGAATATACGCTCTTATTCCTCAGATATAAGAGATAGAGCTATGTATTGTTAGACCAAGTTGTAGGTCTACTCAAGCACCATAAGTTCATCATACACTATATTTTTGAAATTGAGCTTCTGAGAAGAGCTATCGGCAAACGAATATGGATAAGTCAAAAATGATAAAGCCGCGAACCTTGCCAGCAACCATGGCGAACTGGACAGCCACCAAAAGAGTGCTTAGATTTTTGAAGGCGAACAAACGACCTCGTTGGATATTCTGACGCCGACTAGACCGGCGACATTAGTACTCGTCGGTCTTCTTCCAGATAGGAATTCCTGTACGCAAGAGGAGCAGTGCCATGGGTAAGCAGACTGCAGCACTCCGTGACGCTTTCCTCAATTAAGTCAGAATACGTGGCTCTAGGAGTGACAAGCCAAGAAGCTGTGTGATTAAGGAGGCTATTGTAAGATCTTGGAGAGAACAGTGGAAGGCCCAATCACCATTATGGAGGACAACTAATTGGAAACTTAAGAGAAATATATCTAAGAGCTATGCGAAAGATAAATGCTGCAGCTCTGCTACTTCCCTACGGAGTTCATGGTGGCTGATATCTTTACCAAACCACTGGGGACGACTAAATTCAGGTTCTTCTCGAATCACTGGGACTGAAGAAGTCAGTTGAGGAGGAGTGTTAGGTAGTCACCTTCTGGCGCTCCAACCAACTTGCACCAGTCAACCTAACAGACGAGAGATCAACCATACCACTGTTACATTTTTCGGTTTACCTTAAGCAACAACCATCGTTGAAAAACCGCACGCAGACCAACGTTAGTATGAAAAGGTGAAGAGAAAAAAGATTTTAGTATTTGATGACATGCAGAGAGTATGTGAGATTATTGGTGATATTCTCACATCGACTCAGCGTTTCTTTGACTAAACAATTGGAGTCACTCTAATCCACAGCTTGGGATCTAGTTGTTATCTCAAATATTAATATATTTCAAACAATCTATTTATGTTAAGTCTGGTATGAAGTAAACAATCACATCGCCTTGCATTACAACCGATTACAACCAATTTGCTGTCTTAGAACTATAGAAACAAGGAGGTAATACGAAAACAACGACCGTATGCTATTGTATATGACTCACCTAGCACTGCTACTGATATAAGCCACATGGATAGGTTTATGCTATTGCTTCTAATGGTGCTTCCTAATCGGAACTTCCCCGTCCTATCTCAAATGTACATGCTTGCCATCATCAGTCTTCAGTTACACTTTTTTTGTGACTTTATGCTTCATTTCGAACAGTCAGATAACTACCCTGATCATGGCATGCATTCCTTTCGAAAATAGAGCAATTACATTCAGTTATTAAAGCATGAGCAAACCAGTTATTTTGGTTATTCATTCCATAAAGCAAATGGATAAATAACAACATAAGTTGCCAAGAAAATGAAAAGTACTGTACTTTTAGTCTTTTCGCTTAGATTCGAGGTAAGAAGTCTAAGCGTGAATTGCGGCACATCCCGCCAGTACCACACCTTATGTTAGTGCCTTTATATAAACGTTCTACGATGTGGCAGTGAAAGAATTACTAGAATGTGAGATACTTTCACTACTGGTCAAATTCTTGGTCTCACATGCAGGTTTGAGTTTGAGATAAGCCATCTCACCGTCGACAAAGTGAAAAAAATGACCCACGAGAGAGATGACTTCAATTCGAGAGACTATTAAAGCAAAGCTAATTGAAATAGAGAATAATTCTCGAGTTTTTTATTTTTCATTAGGGCGAATCTAACATTGAGAGGTTCGCTCCGGGCTCACTCTCTTTCATTCATTACAGCGCCATTATAATACTTTCAAGGCATTCTTTAGTACAGATCGAAACACAACAGTGCTGGTTAGCATACTCTACAAATAGTGGAGTAAAAAACGTAAAGGTGATTCGAATATGAATGAAAGAGAATGTAGTCAAAGAGAGTCTCTCAATGTTAGATTCGCCCTAATAAAAAAATACTATAGAATTGTTCTGTGACCCTAAGCGGACCCTCTGCGTCCTATTCTTTTAATAAAACCTTAACCTTCAATTCTTTGTGAGCATCTGTTTTGAGCAGAGACCAAAGTTGTCACATACTTGAGAAGAGAAACGTCCTTTTTCACCCTCTTGGAGAAATAGATGAGAATGTGAGAAACGAGAGACTACTAAACGCTCACAGCAGTTTTCGCGAGAAAAGCAACTTAAATTTATAATTTTCGGAGAGCATGAGTAGCTTATAAATCGGTTCTTTTTTTCAGTGAATCCTAGATGCCGATAATTATTTTTCACTTACTTTTTGACTCCTGAAAATGCACCAGTCTTCATGCTTGTTTTATTCTGACATTATAATTCGATAAAAAGCCAATTTTTCTTCATGTTGTGAGCAAATAACAATTTTTACATGTGAAGCAAACTATAAATCAAACGTATTGTTTCTTACCTATTGACTTTCAATATCATCAGAAACATCTTCATTTGAGGCATAGGGAACGACACATCGGGGAGTGCATTTTACTTCAAAAGTTTTTCATTTATGGCCCACGGCGGTACCGTGTGTACCAACTTGGCCGTATTTTCGGTTTTTGCTCCTCGAATACGATCTAAGTAGCATGTTTTCAGTGAAAAATGTGTCATCTATCTATCTATATAAATAAAAATTAGTTGGGGTTTCCTTTGTCACGATTTAACTCGCGAGCGGAAGGACCGATCGGCTTGAAATTTTGTATGCAGAGATTTTTAGGGCCGGAGAATAATCTTATAATGGTATGAGACCCCTCCCTTGACTGGAAAGGGGGGCTCCCATACAAATGAAACATAAATATCTACACAACTCGAGAACTAATCAAGCAAAAGAAACCAAATTTAGCATGTGTGAGTTTTTGAAGGCAAAAAAGGTTTTTATGGTAGCTTGAGAACACTCCTCGTCATAAAAGGGGGGGCTCCCATACAAATAAAACACAATATTCTGCATAACTCGGGAACTAATCAAGCAAACGGAACAAAATTTAGTATGTGGTGGTTTTTGAAGACAAAAAATTGTTCTATGTTGATTTGAGACCCCTCCCCTTTCTGAAAAGGGGGAAACTTATTCAAATGAAACGCAAATTTCTGCATAACTCGAGAACTAATAAAGCAAATGGAATAAAATTTTGCATGTGGAATTTTTTGAAGGAGAGACATATTCCTATGGTGGTTTATGACCACTCTGCCCTCTTAAAGAGGGGGTCCCATAGAAATGAAACGCAAATTTCTGCATAACTCGAGAACTAATAAAGCAAATGGAATCAAATTTGGCATGTGGATTTTTTTTGAAGGTAAGACATATTTCTAAGGTGGTTTGAGACCCCTTTGCCCTCTGAAAGGGGGGGGGGGCTCGCACAAAATTAAACGCAATTTTCTGCATAACTCGAGAACTATTCCAGTAAATGAAACCACATTTGGCATGTGGGGGTTATTGGAAACATGATTTTTATTTATATTAAAATGGATTTCTGTCTGACTGTCTGTCTGACCGATCGGAGTGAAAATATGTATGCAGGTATTTTTGGGGCTGGGGAAGGTTCTCATGATTGTTTGAGACCTCTTCCCCCTTCCGGCTCGCATACAAATGAAACACAAATTTCTGCATAGCTTGAGAACTAATGAAGCAAATGGAATCAAAAATGGTATGCGGGGTTTTTTAAATGCAAGAAATGTTTCTATGGTGAATTCAAACACAAATTTCAACCAATCCTGAGAATTATCCAGGTTACTAAGCCACAAACTGTGTATTGTCTGGGTAAGAAGAATGTTCTGATAGAAGTTTGAACTCCTTATTACTCAAAAAAAAACTCATTAAAAAGCGTCAGTTCTATGTAATGTTCATTCATTTAGTTGCAGGCGTAGCAACGCTCGCACCAGGATCAGCTAGTAAGAATATATTTTTGTTGAATTTTGGAGAGAGATATTTTCGCATATGCAAGAGAGACGATAATGAATTATCGGCGAAAAATGAGAGATGAAAATGTGAACGGTTCGCTACACGGCCAGCCATTTCAACTCAGTTTTGAGTCGTTTTTGACTCATGTTCGTCATTAGCGGAGTCACTCAAATTTGAGTAAATATGACTGGTATTGAAAAGTCAACAGATCAAAAACATCGACTCAAATCAGATGGGTGTTTTTGATTTGTCGACTTCCCTAGCAGCACACTTGTTGCAAATCTGTTAAAATAACTTGAATATGACTCAATTAAGTTACATTCAAGTTGATGCAACCCATTATGGCAGTTTTGTGTTGCTAGGGGTCAATCCAAGTACATTTACTCAAATTTGAGTGACTCCACTAATGACGAAAGTGAGTCAAAAACTACTCAAAACTGAGTTTAAATGGCTGGCTGTGTACACATCGACCATCTGCTTGAGAGAGAGCATAGTTTCCACCCAGCTGAGTTTCGAGAATTTCGATCTCTGATTTTAAATAACACTTTTAATGATCTTTGTTCAGTTCGAAAGGTCTGATCCCTTGCTAAGTAATGTGTTGTTAGAGTTAATGCTTTTAGCACAGCTATCGTATGGAACGCACTTTCAGATAATAAAATATTTATGTATGAATTTTCTGCACCTGAAACATCAGGACTTATTTTTATTTGCTCACGATCATGATCAAACCACTCACCCTTTTCGATAATGAAGAAAACAATAATATTACTAATGATACCAACTATACCTATACATATTTAATGTTTAATCAATGACAATTAGAGAATAGACATCAATGAAAGAATTTTGAAGCAAACAAAAGGTACACATTTCGTCGTTTCCCTTAATTATTTGAAATCAGGAATTTGTAGATTGTTGCTAGCTTCATCTAAGAGTGGATTGCAGCTCAACCTGCCAGTATCACACCCCTTTCAGTGCCTTCAAATAAACGTACTACGACGTGACAATTTAAAAAAAGCAGAGTGTGATTCTATCATTTCCTCTCCCATGACGGCCTTTTGCATGAGATTAGCTCCCTCACCTACGACAAGATGACAACCATGATTTTCAAGAGGGATGATAGTTTGAAAAAGTGTTTCAGTTTTTAGCTTTTTATATTTTGAAATTGATCACTTGTAGTGAAGCGTTAATGTACATGTTTCTAGTTTTCCATCCGTTCTAATAAAGCTCGATTCAAAGTAATTCTGGACGCACGGTTTAATACACCACCGTGTCCCTGGTGGTTGGAACAAAAACATTTGACAGACATTTGTTGATTTTTTATTGACGAAGGAATGGGTCAAAATAATTTCTCGATTGATCGACGCATCTCGAAATTACGGATCATGGAACTTGTGAAAAGAAAATTAATTGTGCACAAACATCTAGAGAACCCTTCGTGATCTGCCTGAAAAATAGCAAACGTGTTGAAATTCCTAAAGTGAACGGTGTGTCTTGTAATCAAATGTTACAAAGATACTCTGAGTGTGGATAGAGCACAGCGCATCTATCATAAAAGTGGCACTAGGGACAAAGAGCTGAAGAGAAAGGTATTGAGGTGCATGAAAGGCAACCCACCCAAGTAACAAATTCAATTTTAAGGTACACTTGAAGATGTTTTCAAGACTCATTTGATAAAACCCCGCATAATACTAGATATTCGTTATAATATCGATAAAACAGCCATAAAACCCTCATAAGTTCAAAAAGGCCCATACTACAGGAGTGATTAAACTACCAGTTTAATAAGTTTTGATAGTTTTATGACTTTCCTCTTGACAAACACTTCTAGTCCGGTTCAATTATATTTCAAAAATTCCATTTTTGGCTTCGTTTTGCCGAATGGAGACTGTTTTATTTATAGTTGAGTGGAAGCTATTGAAGAAAACAATAATCGATGTACATATGATTTTTCTTTTCCAAAGTGGATATGTATGTACATTAATTGTAAAACTGACCCAAATGCATGAGTTTTTTGCCTGCACTTGATAAATTTTTCATGCGACGTTAACTTTATTGGTGTTTTATAACATAAAAGTTCGAAAATTTTAATGCGCCACGGAATTATTGCAAGAACATTGATTTATTTAAAAATTAAAAAATACTTGAAAATTCAACAATTAGGTGACAAGGCTGATAAATTGTTAGATCTTGAATAAATTGTGTCTACAATCCATTTTAAGCTTCAAAATGTATTTTAAACAGCTGAAATTGTTCGTAGCATTGGAAAAACAAGAGTTTTGTTGCATACATATGTAAATGGCTATCCATCAAGGGTATCGAGAATAGCCACATTCGCCAATTTTTCAATGGTTTTATCTGAAACTACCATAAAGCGTAAATAAAACTAATATTTCTTGCACAAGACTAACAAGATTTTTTGAGGACCGCGATAAGTTCATCTTTATTTTTTGAATTCTTGAAAAAGATGAGTTACGCTTGACTAAAACTTGTTTGAATTGCTCAAGGTAAACAAGTCTTTCGTGAGATAATCAGTGTGTAGAAGGCACATCATAAAGAAAAAAAATGTGAACGTTTTAAATTTCTTCCACCTCTGGGCGTCCATTGTGACAGTTTGTTTATTTTTCCGTAATGTTCTTTCTCAAGAGCATGTGCTCTTATTTTAAATCATTTGGTTCCAAGAGCGTTTAATGGCAGCATTTCCAAGATACATTCATCTTAATGAAGAATGTCATAAAACTTTTTCAAAACTATTATCGGGTTTTATGGAAGTTGCGAAACGATGTCTTGAGAGGGGGATCAAGTATCTTATAAAATTACTTATAAGGTGAATTATACTTATAAATGATCTTGTTTTATGAAAGTTTCTTCAGGTGTTCTTTAATCACTCTTAAGAACTGTTTATCAATTAAAACCACTTTAACTTGGAAAATGTCCTGATAAATCCAAATGCACTTCATAATGCTTTGATAAAACTAGCATAAAACATAAATAAAACCAATTTACATTTGAATTATTACTTGGGCAGGTGTTTTAATACGTGATTCGGTAAAGAAATACGATTCCAACTTTTCCACCGTGCGTAACATCCTTTCAAGAAAATGATATAAGTCTTTTTGTGCCAGTAAACATCCGAATCGCTTCCTGAAACACAATTTAGTGGCCAAAAAGCGAGCACGATTACTATACAAACGAGTTTTGATCAAATTTTGATGGCTGTATTTTAATGGATGACGAAACATAAGTCAAAATGCATTATAAACAAATCCCCGGTCGAAAATTTTACCTGGCAACTGGTCGTGGGGATGTCCCTTACAGGTATCAATTTGTTTTTGCTGATAAGTTATGGCCTTCAAACTAAAGTTTTCATCACATCTCACACAATGACGTCGAAGGTTTACATTAAAGAGTGTCTGAAAAAGCGGATTTCACCCTTCATTCGGCAACACAAGACCAACGTTATGTTTTGGCCGGATCTAGCCGACTGCCACTACTCTAAGGAGGTGCTAGAATGGTATGCTGCAAACAATGTTAATTTCGTCGCCAAAGAGAGTAATTCTCCGAATCGCCGTGAGTTCAGATCGATCGAAAAATATTGGGCAATTGTCAAGCGGTAAAGAAGTGACAAATGAACAACAAATGCGTTTAAAGTGGAATAAGTTCGCCGGTACAGTGTCACAGGCGACTGTGCAGATCATGATGGCATCGATCACAAGTAAAGTACTAAGGCTCTGTCAAGTTAATTCGATTGCACTTGTACAAATGAATGAATACATAAAACAAAAACAAAGTGAAATGGTTTCCAGAGCACACCAAATTTGACACTCTCAAAATTAACTTTCATGACCGGCATCGATTAAATGCCCTGGCTGCTCACCTGCCGCAATTTGAATTTGTCCCTTGCCCCACGACAATGTAATTAAAACCTTCAACAAAAATAAATGCCCGCACTTATTTTCTGAATGGCCGTAATCTCGACCGTTATAATTGAACATAGTAATTTTTCATCTCGCTAAGTTTGACATGGCGTAAAAATAAACAAACTCGCCAAAAATTCCTCTCGCGAGCGAACGGCTTCGAAAACATCAGCAGCGCGAACGGCGTCGGCCTATAATAACACTTTTGCAATTAAACAACAATCATTTCGAATATCGTGTTCTCGGCGGGGGGGACGGGGGTGCGGTGATTTTGTGGGAGCAAAGGCGGTGAAAATCTGTTTTTGCCTTCATCTATGTGTAGTCGTTGTTCGTCATCGTTTGAATTACGACTGACTAATCTGGGCTGACAGAGAACCCGACAGTCCCAATTGTTAAGCAATAAATCAAAATGATTTCCCATTTGTTAACTCGGGGTAGAGTAGGCAGGACCACTCGCTCTATCGGATTTTTGGGTCAAACCGGGCAGGGTCCCCCGATTTGGATTTGAGTGCTTTGATGACTCTTCTGTGTACCGAGTAGCAAGCCGCAAAAACATAAACTTGACAGCTGTTGATGACCCCTGCCTGCTTTGACGGGAGACGTCCCGGGCGATCCGAGCAAGAGGCGCGAATGTTTTGGCTAAACATACTCTGTATCTTTACGAGCCGACGGCAGGTGTACGCATGTGAAGTATTTAAGCGACAACAAACATTTGAAGTTGAGAAAGCCATGAAACAAATTTTCTGTACCGCTGCGAAGGAATGTGCTGCTTTAATTTCCATTCCCTTCAAAACACACCCCCACAGATGGTGCCTCGCAGGAGTTGCCAGGGCAACCGACTAAAATCACGTTGCTGGGAAGCGCAGTAGACTGGTGCTGGCAGAAAAAGGACATCACTAACCACCACCAACACCACGAGTGCGAAAACACCGGCAAAATGGCGTTATATCGATCCGACTTGCGCAGATTGGCGGGACGAGATTCGCAAACGGTCTCGGTGAAATCGATTTTCTGCTGATGCAGCACAGCAAAGCATCACATGCGGATTACCTTCATCCGGGACAACCGACGACGGTTTGGCTGGCACGTGCGGGGGAGTAGTCTCCGTATCGCCGCATCAGATATGAAATGATTGGCAAACAAAAAGCATTCAGGCCGTCACGCCGGTAATAACATCGTCGAGAGTAGAGATACAATTTCAAGATATTGTTTGACAATTTCGAATCCCCTTCCGCCGAAGGATGCGATGCTGGCAACGGGTGGGGGTGGGCTGAGGCAGGAATCAGTCTACCAAAGGGTGCGGATGTAATGAGATTGTTAAAGTGGAAATTCGAGCGATTCTTGCTCGCAGATAGACAATCAACTTGATATCGGACACGTGCTCGAAGGATTTTATGGGAGCAACGGTGCGGGAAGTTGAGCCTCGACCGAAGGATGAGTTTGGAAAAATGATCTTGTTCTCTAGACTGAGGCAAAAAAAACAAGTATGATTTTCAGAAGATCGAACTTATGAACACAATTTTATTATGCTTTTGAAGACATTTATGTGAGCCATAAGACACTATTCACGCCAAAAGAAGCATTGCTATGGGCAAACTCTTTGTAAAAACAATATTCGTTTTGCTTATAGAGTTTCGACAAACAATGTGAAACTAACGATACACCAATGGCTTATAACATATTGTAAGATAGGCCCATTTGAACCCAACTACACGTTAGCTATGGATGGCCCATGAGCTGTCATCGTGACTTTTGTATCTGTCAATTCGATTTCTTGTCACTGTAGGGCGATGATAAATCAGATCACACGCGCAATTCGAAAATAATCCAAATACTGTACAGGGTAGGCCTAAATCAGTGATGCATGAAACAAAGACTGTATCTCCCACCAAAAGACAAATAATTGAAATGTTTTTTGTTATTCTGTTTCTATATTCTATTGTTTATGTGTACATTGCAATTATAACGCCTTTAGCTTTGATTATTGCCCTTAGCCCTTCGGAAAGGTATTGCCAAGCGGCCCGCACCTGATTTCGGGGTTTCATCATATTTTCTGTATAATAGCTTTTGAATATAACAATACCCATTGGTTTGAGATCTCAAAAGTGAGCTTCCATGATTACCCAAATTGTTGCCAACGCTGTCATCGGTTTGCTCGCTCTTCACGACCCTCGGTTGGCGCAACATATCGACGAGGATCACACAGAAATGTCATGAACTGTCAATCCTCCAGTGACAGGAGCAGAACGAACGGAAGAAGAACAGTTGGACAAAAAACGACAGGTGAAAGTTTAGGAGGAAGACGTAAGTTAATGAATTATAATTTTTGAGTGACTAGTGGTTTTTTCTTGAACGGTGCAGAAGTTTACGGTAGAGATCTTGTTTCGCAAGGAATTCGCTCGATATCTGCTAGGATATTCATATTGTTATTAGAAATACTTAAACTTACTTCGAAATATATATATTTAGGAGCGTCACGGGCATCTGTGATTGTAATTCACTGAGGTTATAGCACTGATTTATTGGGGTCAGCATACTAGAAAGACCAGATTGTAAGTCACATGGTTATTAATATTATTACACTATTTAAACTAAATAAAATTTGTTCAGCTTTAAGAACCTGGCAAACAACAATTGCGGTTCTCTATCGAGGTCCGAAACATCTACCCACTACGAATAGAGAAATCCGTAGGATTTGCCTCTGGCGAAAAAGTCGTGGACCACCTAATGTTCTTAGGAGATCAGAGTCTGGAAAAGTTCTTGGTGCACCATGACTCGAGGACAAATTTGCCAAAAACCAACTGTTGATTTGTAGCACGGATTTACATATGCAGCTGCCGTACAGCAAAGACCAAAAGTATAGATATCGATAAAACATAAATTCACCCAACTGCTCGCAGTTCCGGCCCATCAAGAGATTTTGGGCAATAATGAAGCGGAAGCTTAAGAAAAGTGGAAAAACGGCACGGGACGCTCCAAAATGTGGAACAAATGTGCCAAGTGAGTTGTATCCGGAGATGTGCAGCGTTTGATGGGAGGAATAAAGAAGAAAGTGCGAATTTGCATTAGAAACAAACCCAAGTAACATTGCCAAAACCATCCAGCTTTATTAAGTTTTACTAAAGTTTTATGAAAGCCACTAGAAATCAATTCAGTTTTGTTATGGCAGCAAGAGATGCCAATAGGTTTCAAATTTTAGTCAGGTTTATAAAAACCTACACAGCTTCTTTACAGCTATCTTAAAACCTTGACTTCTAAAATTACTTTTACTCCTATCAAAGGTTTTATTTTGACTTTGTAAACTCATAAAATGCTGTTTTGAAATGCCGTTTTAGGACTCATTCATATTATCTTATTATGGTCAGTTGAAAAAGCATTTTAAAACCATTTTACTCCCAAATGCATTAAACGGCTAATTGGCATTGAGGGAAGCTACCAAGCGACCAGATAGTTTTATAGTAGCCATTGCACTATGGTCCAGATCACGAATTTACGAGGAAACATGCTCCCAGCGCCTAAACTTGAAACTTTACAACAAAGTGATGTTGTACAACATGGTTTGTATTACCAAGGCCCATTTTTTCATGTTGATTAAAATTAGGGTGGTCCTCATTTTTACGGAAATACAAAAACTAACTTTTTTGTTTGCAGAAATAGACGTTTACATTCTTAAGTAAAGTTGTAGCGCAAAAAATTTCATGGAATTTCCATATAAAGCATAAAAATTGACCGATTTAGAGCAATTTTCCGTCATCAACTTAGGGTGTACCTTAAAAAAATGTTACTTTTGCCCTTCCTTTTTTATTTCAATTCCCACCGTTAAGTTGTGTTGAGACGAGTTTTAGTGATTTTAAATACGCGTATTTTGGTATACAAACTTCGCCGCTAACTTCAATCAATCAATAGTTATTGAAGTTTTTCTAAAAAAAACTGCACCCTTTTCAAATGTTGATTTTTATGATTGGGGCAAACACAAAATAAAATCAAGACGTCATTTAAAAGGCCAATGTATGTTGTTCAACATATGTGAAAACTAAAAATATGTTATTTCTGTATCTTGAGAAAATTACATTTGAATCTGGGATGGTTTTCGAAGAAAAACTACAATAACTATTGATTGGATGAGACTAGCGGCAAAAATAATAAATCAAAACACGCGCCTTCAAAAGTTGTACAACTCGTTTGAACACAACTTAACGATGAAAATTTAAATAAAAAAGTAAGGACAGAAAAACTTTTTTTTTATGGTACACCCTAGGTTGACGAGGGAAAAGCTGCTCTCATCACTTTGCTGTAAAGTTTCAAGTTTAGGCACTGGGAGCATGTTTCGTCGTAAATTCGTGATCTGGACCATAGTGCATTGCTAAGACAAATTGGTTTTTTATCAAAACTGTGATTTCTTTCAATCGCCATATTGAAATATATATTATAATTGAAATGTGGAAAAATAAATACACCAAATTTTAAATGTAAAACAATTAGATCTGAGACAATTTTCGGTATTCGTTCTAGAGACCCTTAGTTGGAATTCCATCAATTTCAAGCAGTTTCTTGATTAATTTATCGGATATATTTTCTTTTCAATTTTGTTTTTGTTGTTGTAAAATCACATAATTCCGAGGCGTATTAATTTTCTTAGCTCTTAATCGTGCAATATTCCACCATATATGCGCATATCAAATGCGCATACTGATTTGAAGCATTGATAGATACGCGGTGAAAAATTCAATTGTGTTTATGGCTATTGCTATCAAACACAATTTCCTCACAACAGAAAGGAGCTAGTCGCATTATTAATACTATTGAATGAATCAGAAAGAGCGGAGAATCGAACCCAAGCAGAACAACGAGCAACCCCGATATCGCCGTGAAGTTTTGACAGCGCTGGCCATACCTGGCCCCATATTGCTTTTGGATGGCGGCCAATAGGTTTACTGAAGGCTCTCAAGTGGTCATAACATCTTTCATCTAGAACATTTTTGAAATCTTGTATGGTCTTGGAAAAGGTTTTGATTAATTTAGAGTTTTCACAACCGTCTACAGAGTGGGCCACTTGTAGTTACACATTTCGGCTTTAAAGATGCATAGAGGAGGAGTTGCGTGGACAAAACGGTTTTTTTGAATAGCTGGTTTAATCACTGCGAATGCAGGAGTGCTATACGGCTGGAATAGAACTGAAATTGTTACTTGGGAAAGAGACATGATTTGCTTTGATATATTTTAAAGTACAGTGAATTACCTTTGTTTTGATATATAAAACTTATTTGTACGTCAATCCGTTACCGAGATACTTAAAAGACGGAGACGAACACTTCGAACAGAAAATGATAGCAGAAAGGTTTCCTGGATCTCACGGACAGCTACTTTTGGGATTTTATTGACTTCGCGCATAACCTTGGTTAATTGTTTAGTTAAATTTGACAATGTTGAGTCTACCGAATAATATACTAGATAGTAGATAGACAGAAAATTGATGATGATATTCTTGTTTTATTTCAAAATGACGGAAGGCGATGCAAGAAGATGTAATTAGCTGCAAGAGATGCAAATATTGATTTGCTAGCATGAGATTTTTACCCGTTTTAGATTTAGATTTTCCGCACTTCAACGACATATTGCACATCGGACACTTTGTTAAGTTTTGCGATCATCTGACATTGTTCGAACAGTAGAAGAAATTGTTTGCATTAACTTTATTGTGATTTGTGCTATGTTTATTAATTCACCTAACCTAAACCTAGCTTTTATAAATACCCAATGTGTTCGGTGCTAACTCGCACCCCAAATGCGGTCGTAAAAAGCTATTGAATGTTCAATCGCAAAACGACCCATTTGCTCCATGTCAACCAATCAATTCCCTGCCCATTTCCGTTGCATTAATTTCCATTCTATATCTTTGAGGTGTTAATTGGACACACACTCACTTGTAACTAGTCCCCATTCATTCCTAGCTCCAATAGATAGCTCGCAAATATGTTTTCCATGTAAGTTTTTTTTTCTCTTCTGCAAACTGCCTACCCACTTCTGGAATCACTTTCCGAAGAACGTGCTAACCATTAAACCATTTGTTGCCATACAGTTATTCGTCGAGTGGAAAGATAAAACGACCCCTGCGGCATGCCTTGCCGGCCTATAATGGCATTAGAGTTACAGCTACTCACTAGCGGAATGGTTTTTGAAATGAGAGAAATTCGCGGAAAATTTTGCCACAAAACTAGAAACAGATGACGGCGGCGCGGCGTCGAGTGAGAGAGAGAGAAAGAGCTGCTAAGTACGCAGAGATTTGGTATTAGTTTTGCCTACCGAGTTATTTGAAGAGGTGGAAGAAATTACCGCCATATGTATGAATGCCATCAGCCCAGTCTGTTGCAGGGACTGCAAGACGGAGCAAAGTTTAATTAGTAAAATATGTGCGACTATATTTCTTCGTAGTTATAAATTTAATCTTCTGGTGAAAAATTGATGCAAACAGAGAAGGCAACTTCTCCCGAAAAGCGGAAATCTAATCAAGGTTGGCATTGCTGAAGTATGTACCCCTCCTGGTTGTCATCCCGAGGATTCGTCCGAATTTGCATGGCATGCTGCCGTCGCGCCGCCGACAAAACACATGTTCGACTAAAATGTTTCGAATGTGGGTAATAAATATAGACTGTTTTACGAGATATATTCACGCTGATGGCTGGATGTTGCGGTGATATGGCTGTTGTTGCACACGCTTACGCCGGTTGTATGAATGAAATTCTCTAATTAAAATCTTGGCTAATAGCAAACAGCCGCAACATTATTCTCGTTAATTATCGGCTCGTAAAAAAGTGCAACTGTACCGGTCGAGAGATCGTTACATTTTCACGTGCTAGGCGAGCTGCCGCGTCTGGGTTGTTAAAAAGAATAGTGCAGCAGATCGGTGCATAACTGCCCTCATCATCGTGTGACAGTAGACGACAAACGGCAGTTGTAGCAGTCCTCAGCAGCAGGTCGACAATAAATCAACGAACCTCGGTGGGAAATATCTTAATTATTGCCAGTAGACGACGATCTTTATGAGGACGAAGTGATCTGATGCTGCCGTAGGTAATAATAGGGGTAATAAAAATCAAAACCATGACGACAATGTTGGATTGGGAAATGTTGATTATGAGGTGGGTTCTCGAATCTTGTGCTTGTTTGTTCGAGGCATAGAAAGTACGATGGCTGTTCAGGATATCTCGAATACAGTCAACAATGATCGATATAATTCAGTAGCCGTATCGTTCAAAAAATTAATCCCATAGAATTCACTGCAAAAACACCTAGCCTTTTAATATTTAAAATTCATAGAAACATTTTGTGCCTTCAAAAACCTGTACCTGCCAAATTCGTTCCATTTGCTTAATTATTTCAAGAATTTAGCAGACATTTGTGTTTCATGTGTGCACTGATAGGCAAAATGGTTTGGTTCAAATTAAAGTAAAGGGTGTGTTCGATAAAAATGGCACACAGAAAATCTTCTGTAACTTTTGAATCGTATGAGTAAATAACCTAGAAATTTGAGTTTGGATCTTATCCATAGTGTATTATTTACATCTGCCAAGTTTCATAGTTATACATTCAGTAATTCCAGTCATGTCGTCGAAACAAGAAATTGTCCGTGGAGAAAATTTTGTGGCACTCACAATCAAAATCCAGGGCGTCCCACCGGTGGATTGCTAAAAGGCTTGGAATTCCAAATACAACTGTGTCTCGTGTAATAAGAACCTTCAAGGAGCGTCTGAGTGTCCAAAGTGAAGGAAGGAGTGGTCGTAAAAGTGGTCCAATGGACAGTAAAATGGCCAGGGAAAGTCGTACAACAATTCAAAAACCGTCCAAACATGTCAATTCGAGATGTCGCTAAAAAGTCTAAGGTGTCAGTCGGTTTTGTGCAGAAAACCATGAAGCGTGCTGGGTTACATGTTTACAAAGTGCAAAAAGCCCCAAACCGGAATGAAAAACAAAACATCACTGCGAAAACCGCGTCGGAAACTTTACACGAAGCTGCTCACCAGATCCGGTTGCATCGTGATGGATGACGAAGCATACGTCAAGGCCGACTTCCGTCAACTTCCTGGGGCAAGAATATTTCGTTGCCAAGTTGAAGTTTGATGTTCCGGAGGATGTTCGAAAGAAGAAACTATCGAAATTTGCAAAGAAGTTTCTAATCTGGCAGGCGATTTGCGGATGTGGTGAAATAAGTGCTCCCTTCATCACTTCCGGAACAATAAACGGTGCGATTTACACTGGAAGAGTGCCTTAAGAAGCGTCTCTTGCCATTCATTAAGAAGCACAAAGGATCAACTCTGTTTTGGCCTGATCTAGCATCCTGCCACTACGCTCGAAACGTTTGGAGTGGTACCGAGCCAACAGGAGTCAATTTTGTGCCAAAGGATATGAACCCACCAAATTCACCGGAACTTCGTCCAATTGAAAAATTCTGGGCAATTATGAAAACGGAACTTCGCAAACATCCCAAAACTATAAAAACAGAGCTAGAATTGAAGAAAATTTGGGTAAAAACAACAAAAACACTGGGAAAATCGGCTGTACAAAATTTGATGGGTGGAGTGAAAAGGAAGGTGCGGGCATTCGGGATGGGAGACGAAATTGTATAAAACAAATGTTGTAAATTAAAACTTATTAGTAGTTCTTCAATCCCTGAAAATTTCAAGAAAATCCGCTAATCAGTTTAATTTTTATGAGTATATATGTGTGTGCCATTTTTATCGAATACACCCTTTAAATAAACTGTTGGCTTTTTTATATTCTTTTTATGTTTCACATATGAAATAGTACTACAAAAAAGAGCTCGACTTGCATAACTAAAAACTCAATTTGTATTGAAAAAAAAAAAGTTACAACAGTCTGCACTTATCAACTTTAAAATTCGATATGTTTTCGATAAGTTTCCGTCGAAAGACCCCTCGATTGTTTATGTTTTGACATTATGACGTGGTTCGAAGCAAACGACTTTTTTATTAGACGGGATGGAAAATCTGCAACCAGACACCTGAAGAACTCAGGGTGTGGGGATGAGGGAGCCTACTCCTCGACCCACTAAAAACCCACCCGTGCCTTAAGCCCTCCCCGGAACCACCTTTCGGTATTACTTCGGGGAGGGGCTATTGTTTGTTAAGCACTCACTATGTCTAACTACTTAGGGCTTTAGTAGTTAGATGGTCCCTGCGACCTGCCTTTGGTCGTTTCTCAATTTTTGTTGGAGATGGAGGACGATCTGGGAGGCTGCTACGCATACCGCGTTCCAGACGTCCCGGTCCTGGAACATGCCGGATCTCACGCCGTCAAAGCGAGGGCATACGAAGAACACATGTTCCGCTGTTTCCTCGACTCCCGCGCACTCGCTGCATGCGGAGGACTGTCCATCCCCATATTTGTGCAGGTATTGTCTAAAACAGCCGTGGCCAGACAATATCTGCGTTAAGTGGAAGTTCACTTCACCGTGTCACCTACCAACCCACCTGGTTAATTCCGGGATTAGTCGGTGGGTCCACCGACCTTTGGTGGAGTTGTTCCATTTCCTTTGCCACTTAACCATGGATGCGGCTCTAGTGGTCTTCCGAATACCTCTCGTTCCACGTTGTTCGAAGCACTCTACGTCCTCTTTATGACCATGCCTATCCCCGCTAGGACGCAGACCGCGTCGCGTGATACCATTCGGTATGCACTAACCACTCTTAGGCACATAAGAGGAGTCTACGCTTACTCCCTTGCACCGCCGAGATATTCGACATCATGCGGGATAATGCCGATATAGCTATAGAGGCTTTCTTGCAGGTGTAATCGACGTGACAGACAAAGGACAGCTTATCGTCGATCATGACCCCAAGATACCTCAAGAACCTCTTCGATTCATTGTGCAGTTGCCTGCCACGATTTGCTCCGATTTGATTATTCACCACCGTGACCTCAGTCGTATGGGTGGGCTAGCTCAATTGACCTGGAGCTCATCCATCTCTCCACAATGCCGAAGGAGTGAGGCCGTTAACTCGACCTCTTCGATGGATTCACCACATATCTCCAGGGTGATGTCGTCCGCGAACCCGACTATCTGCACCCCGCTCGGGAACTCCAGCCACAGTACCTCATCGTACATCGTGTTCCATAACACCGGACCCAGGATCGAACCTTGTGGGATGCCTGCGGTGATGTGGACGCGTTTCTGGCCTGGTTCTGTGTTGTATACCAGTACGCGATTCTAGAAGTAACTTCCAAGAATCTTGGACAGGTACTCAGGAAACTGAAGGGTGACCACTGCACAGTATCGTACTCCTCGCCTCTTACGCTGGATTGCCACCTCAGCCGTCCACCGTCTACTTCCCTTTACTGAAGCTAAACTGATTATTAGACAGACCCTCCGTGTATGTTGTCAGTCTGTTGAGGATTACGCTCTCGAGCACCTTACCCGCTGTATCTAACAGAAATATAGGTCTATATGCCGCTGGATCTCCTGGTGGCTTCCCTGTCTTTGATAGCAACACAAAGGTCTGAATTTTGCAGGCGTCCGGGACTTCGTTATCTTTCGGTGCTAGTATCTTTGTTTGATTGAAAAAAGATAAATAATGTGTTGGATGCATCAATAGTGTAAATAATTTGAGCATGATTGACCTCGCGAGGCTGCTATTCCGTTAAGTTGACAGATCAGCTGTAATTGCACAGAGAATCAAACGGTGATGCTTGCGCCTAACATACTTCCTCAATGTATAAAACGCGATGAGTCCCAAAAAAAGATTGGGATGATTTGTTTTGGTAAACGGTACACTGACTCTGAGCAGCGGTTAGCAATATATTTAAATACTAGCACAGATTAAAAATTAAAACATCTAATTCATACCAACAGTCACGATGCTGTTTTGGCCATTCATAAAGTGTGATAATGGGTTTTCATTGGGTAATGTTTAACAACGCTTGAGAGTCGATTTGGACCGATTTATACCAGCATTAAGGATGGTGTAAAACTATTCGTATGTACACATCTCCTTCCGTTTGATAGTACGAATTGTAAAAGAAAACCAAATAAAATTCAAGATGAAAAACTCTATAGCCTAAATTAATATAAATTGTATATTTCTAGCGGTTCGAATTGGCATAGTTAACTTGAGAAAACTATTTCAACTTGTCAATGCGTTTAGGACATATGAGTTATGAAAGAGTATGGAGGTCATATAAAACGTTCTCGATGATTTTTCAGCAATAGTTGCCTGCAATTTTAAAATTATTATTTAACCCTCATGTGTTCGACAAAAAAAAACCTTTAAGTGATCGACATGGGTACCCACAAAATTCAAATGATTATTTCTCAGGCCATTCTTGACCGATTTAAATTCTTTTGGCACCGTTAGATTCAAAAGCTCAACCATTTGAATTCATCTGGTTCCTGTAAATCCGAGTCTCCGGGGCTGTGTTTGGAAACATCTATACAATTTCCGGGAATTGATTTTTTCCCTAAATGTTGATGGCATTCTTCGTCACCATGTTTCACTAAAAAACTAATATTTGCATTGTGTTCACAAAAACATTAGATAAGAAGCGCTTCAACGTGTATGCTTTTGTGTTTGCGTGTGCTTGGAACCAACGTAATGGTAAATTCAATCAGATGTCAGTTGAACCTAACTGCTTAATTTCCGAAACAATAACTCAAAATTTTAGTTTGTATTAACCTCCGTAGGTAGCCGAATTTAACGTGAAATGCCTGTTAAACGAAACTAGAATATATTTGAGTTTACCAATCTTTTTTCTCAGTGCACCCTTAGTAAAGCGATATTTTTTTTCTTTGCTTCGGGTTTTATAATTTTGGTACGATTTTCTCTTGTATGTATGTTATGAACACAATGCAAATATTAGTTTTTTAGTGAAATATGGTGATTTATTCGTCGTTGCCATCAACATTTAAGAAAAAAACAAGAATTTTGTTTTAAAAAGGACATTTATTCATAGTACTATTTAACCTCAAATTCTTCTAAATTCACCTGAGTATTCATACACAAAAGAGACCTCTTACCTTTACCATTCATATGAAATCGTTTCTGTATACCCGTTTTCCCCCTTTAAAAAATAATGTCATTTGAAAAAATACATAACTTTTGAACGGATGTATGAAATTACGTTTTATCTTCATCAAAGTGTGTATTTGAACAAGTTCTAGAAATTTGCTGAACAAACTGTTTTCATTAAACTTGAAACAAAAAAGTTAGGCAAAAAATACTATTTTTTCAGAGCCACCCTACTATAAAGCGTAAAAACGATCATAACTAATGACACAAAAAACCTACGACTATGGTTTTTTTTAGCAAAGTTGCTTTAAATTTAATAAGGACGAACATTGTAGAACATTGTGTTGCTTTATGTCGAGAAACGTGAAAGATAGAATTTTTATTTCAATATATTCAAGGACCACCCTAACTGAAACTGATGTCAAATTTAAGCCCTAATTATAAGCTGCAACTTTACCGAAAGCAGTTTTGTTCTAAAGCTTCATCTTCATAGTTAAAATAATTTATTCCTATACATTAATTGTTATGTTATATATTCTCCGTGCGAGGAGTAACGATTATGATGTAGAAGGAGATGTTCGCTCATCACCATGAGGCACCAAGAGTGAACAACAATGTTTTTGGCTAGAATGAAGATATGAAGAGAAAGTTTTGATAGTTCCGCTAGTGTGCGGCAGGATTGGAAATGTAACAGATGTTTTTAGGAAAATTGAGTGAAAAGGGCATGTATACAGTGGTACTCGAACCAAGCGTTATTTTGCCTAACATCCCACTGCGGGGTAGGTTGAAGGAGCACGGACTAAGTCCGCCACTTCAACAGGCAAAAATGTCCGGTTGGAAGACGCTCATGTACCACTTAATGATCGTCAGTCGGTGCGAATCAAAACAAACCCAAAAAAGGAGAGAGTTCCTCTCCCATGTGCGCACCAGTAAACAGAGTGCACACAATAGATCGCTAGAATAACTATACGCTCACAGTGGTACAGTAGTGCTCTCAGGACGTGGAGCGTGACAAGTAATTATTGCACCAATTGTATCTATATGTCCTTTTTAATAAGTTTGCGCAGACCATTACGTCGGTCAAACTCCACACATATTTATTGGAATCGTAAACTCCATACACCATTGTGCAGCAAATCTCGATACACAATATTCAGCAATGAGTTGTTGTTCACATAAACAGAGATCCCTGAGACGCAAATATAGTTTATGTGGCAATGAAAGTATAAGGCACACATAGAAATTATTTGTACTCATAGGAAGTATCAGTGTAGTTAAATCGGTTGAATCGGTTGTGTTGATGCGTTTGTTCCGTAATATTTTTTATCGGACGTCTATATCTATTGTTTTGGTTGCGTCGCCTTTGCGTTGCCGTCGCGTGAGTGATCGAGTGAGCATGAGAATTTGTGGTTCGCCGGGTAAGATGGGTCGGTGGAGAGGTACATATTTAATTGTGGTCCAAATCATTCGTGCGCCATGCTCCTCGGGCCACCCTATCTTGGAACAAATAAACCACTGTCCCACTTTGTACGTGACTCCGGCGACATCCGTACTGTTGGTGTAGATCGGTCCAAGTTGGCTCTCAGGCGTTGAGATGAATTGCCTTGTTTTCCTAATGAAATACCACTATCACACTCTGTGAGTGGCCCCAATAGCATCCTTACTGTTGGTTTAATCGGTCCAAATCGGCTTTCCAGCATTGTAAAACATCTTCTAGTTTCCCAATGAAAAACCACTATCACATTTTGTGAGTGGCCCCAATGGCATCCTTACTGTTGGTTTAAACCGGTCAAAATCGGCTTTTCAGCATTATTAAAAATCACTTTGTTTTCCCAATGAAAAACCACAATCACACTTTGTGAGTGGCCCCAATAGCATCCTTACTGTTGGTTTAAATCGGTTCAAATCGGAAATCGCTACTAATTTTCAAATATTTAACTTGACAGCTTATCGTTAACCAAAACGAACCCTGCTGCTACCCAATCCTGTTATCCAAAATCCCAGTGATTTCTCGTGGAAGTGCAGTGGATTCCGCGGCTTCCAATAAAGCGAGTATCACGTCAACATATTCCTACCCTTTCCTTACTTGACCTGCATTCGGACTGGGCCGGCGCCGGTAATGCCTTAGTTTAGAATCACCAGTTCTTACACATTGAAGATGTATGTTAGTCCCAAGCATCATCTGTTGTTTCTCTGTGTAATAGCAGCTGATCTGGCAACAACGGAGTAACAACCTCGGGCGGTCAACCATGCTCATGCTCAATAGCTTTAGATAAATTATGTAAGGTCCTATTATGCCAAGGGGTGCATCTCAGCACACTTTTCTCCTGTGCAATTTTTTTTGTGTGTGTCTGCAAGCGTTGCAATGTTCTGGAAGTTCCCGTAATGTGCCGAATGTGCCGATGTGTTGACAGCTTAAACCAGGGTAACCAGGCAATGCATATTGACAAGGTTGCTGGTTTCTTATTTCTATAAACTCAACTGTCAAACGTGTTATTTATTGTGCCACACATGTGGTACAGATTAAAAGCCGAAATGCCGCAGTTATGAAAAATATTCGTCTAGGGTGTAGGACATTGTGGCTGGAACACTGTTCTAGCGACTTACCCTTGTCTTATGCTCATTCTATCTAAGCATGGCTTGTAAGATGGAACATCGCCATTTTTGACATTCACAACGACAACACTGTGATGGTGTGAAGTGTTAACCTCATTTTTTTGCTATTTTTCAATTTGCTTATGGAGTGAATACACTCACTCGATTTTGCTCTCCAAGGTTTCATTGTTCAAAAATGTTGGCATAATTAAAATAGCAATAGCGAGCAAAACGCGCAAGAAACGGATCGTATTCTATCTTACAAGCCTTTCCTCTACTGTTTGTTTAAGCTTCTGTTCCAAAAATCTCAACGTTGTTTTACAAAAATAATCCTTCAAACTGCCAAAGGGAAGCTCTTCCAGCTGCCTCAAGATATGTCTTGTGCCTTTTCCAGTAAGTGCCTTTGAATTTTCGGATGATTTATTCTACTACCCTGAAATGTTCGTGATGTATTTTGCTGATTATTTTAAAATTACGATCGATAGCGATTACCTTTTGAACAACATTGATACACTATGTGTAAAGGAAATGATATTAAGATGAGCTGAAGGTTCGCGCTATAGCTGACATCATTTTGCAGAAGAATTCTCCGACTTTCACCTTACTCCCATACTTTCCTCTTATGCGTTCTACAAACGCCCAAACGTGCTTGAGCTGTTTAGATTTCGCAGGAAATTGCTCGAGTTGATGCCATGCTTAACCAATGGTTTGCAAAAATCAAACCAGTTCTGGGGGGGGGGTTTCAATAAACTGGGACGATACCCGAACAAAGGATTATATCAAATTGATAACAAACACTAATACCAAGGTATCATTGTTTGATCACTGAATATGTTATCATTTAGGCTGAATAAGCAGCCAAAATAATACAGAGACGAATGACATGAACGAAATGGCTTATTTTATTATCACCGTATGAACATCTTGATATCAAATCCAACAAACTCTGGGCAGTTTGAGCTACTGTTTAGTGGAATACCCGTAACCAGAAATGAGAAGAAAAAATCATTATTTTCAATTTGATTCCAACTACTTTTGCTTATCTTCTCAGATACGCGTGTCTCGTCTGCTAATGTGCAGACTTCTTCGAGTGTTTCGTTACTATCTCGAGTCGAGTTATTAGTACGAGACACTGAAGAAGTCTGCACATTGATACGGGCTTGAAAACTACGCGCACATTATCTGAGAAGATACAAAGGTAGTTGGAATTAAATGGAAAATACTAATTTTTCTTCTTTTTCTAGTTAACAAACCAATGATTTGAGCAGATTTGTTTAAATAGTTTCGGGCGGTTGTTATCAATTTCAAATCAAAGTTCTACAAGCGCTAATAGCTGAAATAATTCACTGTTAATGAAAATCAAAATTTATTGTTCAAATGTAATGTGCGTGTGGTGTACAATGTACAGTGTTGCAACGTTTGTAAGAAAGAGTAAGTTGAAAATGATCGCAAATGGTAACTAACTAAGCTCATGGTGATAACTAAATTTATTATGCTATAACAGCCACAATCAAAATAATATCAGGGATTACAGAACTTGTTACTTATATGATACCTATTTGTTATTTTCCTTTGTTGGGGTTTCACTTGGTCCTCCCGGTGTAGTTGCTGTCAAGGGCGTGGTTGTGACGCATCACCATGCTGGAGATAGCTGTGTTCGACTCACGGTCTGGTTCTAGGAAATTTTCGTTAAGGAAAATGTCTCGACTCCCTGGGCTTGCCACACAATCATACTAATGCAAAAATGGTACCTGGCATCAAATGCTCCTAAACAATAACTGTGCATTTAGTGCATTTAGAACACTAAGTTGAGAGCAAGCAATTTAAAGCAATAGGCTAGAAACGCTAAGAAGTAGAAAGAACTGTGTTGCATACGCACATGTTCAGATGGCTGTAAGACATTTCGTTGAATAGACATTTAGCAGAATGATAGTTGATTGTGATTAGAGCTCAACCTTTCGATTTGGGATTCTACAATGTTGTCATTTTCAAATTGAATTCATTATTAATTTCAAAAGTCCTTATTCAGAGTGAACTTTCTCTAACAAAATATGTTTTTCATATGAATAATGGCATAATTATAATCGTGTTTTTTATATCTTATCAAATGAATGAGTCGACCCAAATGCTGGAAAAAAATAAGAAATCCATCAATTCAAAGGAGATATAAATTTCACATCGTAAGCCATCGAAAGCTTTCTATCAATAACTATGAAAATGCACAGGGAGCTCTTAACTCGCAATAAGCTAGCAAATCTTTTCAAAATTATTGGGTACACGATTATTCTTTTGATTTCTTCATGCCTGGGGCTGACGGCGTCAACTATCTGTCGACTGGTAGGATTTCCAAATTATTAAGCATCAAAACAGTAATGCTACCTAATCCTGAGCTACCTCAAGTCTAAAATCATATTTATAGGAGAAAGCTCCTCGTTAAACAAACAAACAAATTTATAAGTTTTACATCATAAGCGAACGGGATTATGCAGTTCCCCTGATGCACATTTTTCTACTATAATTGATTGAACTGAACGCTACCGCCAGCATCCGTCCGCCAATTAGTATAAACATCGCAATTAAACTCAATGAAATTCAACAAGCTTCTTCTCCAGTGCTCATAAAATTCAAAAAACGATCAACCCATCTCCCCCTCCTCACATCCTTCAGTTCAGCGTCTTCTTCGGCCTTGAAGCCGTGGTTGGTCGCGTGATCGCCCCTTCAGCCCATATTGGCACCGCGTTTAATTATAATAATGGTGTCCGTTACTTTCCCATTGTCGGTTGCGGATTCTTCGGTGGTCGTTTCCATCGGTCCACCGCGGGTGTTCATTTTCGAGAACAATTCCCAAAAAAGCAAGACACACGGCCTACTGTGTAGGCTAGACGACGTGTGGCTGACGAACCTCGATGGGAGAGTGAGAATGCAGTTCATAGTTGGTAGTTTTTCCGACATTGATTGACGCCGAATCGGAGGGAGGTCGCCGCGCGTGTGCGCGGCGTGACAAATATGTTTCATTATTCAAACTAATTCCAATAATTGTACGATGTTCCCATTCTTTCGTTATCCTACATCGTAAGACAGAATAAACATTACATATGCACTTGGATCGAAAACAACGATGAATCAGCCATGAAGTTCATATTTTCGTTTACAGTTTAATAAAAAAAACTTTCATTACTCAGAAATGTTGTTTTCCTGATAATATTTCCCACACGATCGATGAAAAAACCACACTTGCCAGGCGGCGTCAGCACCGTTTGGTTTTCATGTGCTATCGAAGCTGCAAGCATTCCAGGCTGATGACAATGGCGTTCATCACAAGGAGGAGTTAATGAAAATCGTTGGGGTCGGTGTAAACAAACAGAGCAAACGAGATGCTTCCAACCGGGGTTGCATTTAGCTATATAGTGAGTATCCAGAGCGCATGCATGTGGTACATTTTTGACGTCGAAAGAAAATCTCATCACGACGTACGTAACCTAGGTAGCCAATAGAGTGCTGCACGCTTCAACACCTAGCAATTTGTTGGTTGCTTCGATTGTGCCGTCAGTGGAGTCAGATTGTTCGTGATGAGCGAGTGATCTTCAATGCTTTGCGGCTGCAATAATTAAACTCGTCAAAATGTTTATCATCAATTCATGGAAATGTTTTTTAGTTTTGTAAAACAAAATACTACGACAAATTATTCATAATATGCAATACTAATAAGCTTGGGGACTGGCATCTAAGTTCACCGAAGTTCGATGAATTCTATTAATAGTTCGGCTTGCGTTTGTTTGCTTAATGAATTTTATTTTAAGCTCGTTCAAAGTTCAAAGTATTTTTCCAACAATTAATTCCAATTATTTTTTTCCATGAATTAACCATACAAAAATAATTTGTTGTAGATGTTGCAACTGATTACAAAAAAGAGACAATGCTGTTTGTTTCTTATCACTAAAGTTTTTTTTTTGAACGGTTTTTTTACACGGGTTGTTTTTGGCGATAACTCCGGTGAACGGAACAACTTACTGACCCTCAATTTCAAATCACATTTCGCATGTTTTGGGCCAAAAGTGATCATATGGCGTTTTTCAAAAAATTCACAATTTTAGGTGTGAAAAATCAAAATTTCAAAAACTGTGTTTTGACCATTGCATAGAATATTAACGCATAGAAACAAAATCGAAGCAACATAAAATGTTCAAGCATGTGAATTTATCAACTCTATTTAGTCTTTTTTAACACGATTCTATACTAAAAGTGGAACGTATCCCCCGTGCAAAAAAAAACCTTTGTGTATTCTCTCAAAGTCTCCAAAAATGTCTAGTGATTTGCACATGTATGTGTGTATTCGATCAAACACTCATTATCCGGAAATGGTATAATGGAAGAAATTTGTTGCGTACAGCCATCAAACTGTCCAATAAAAGGCAGATTTAATCCGGAAACTAGAATGTGACAGCTCTATTTCAGATTCAGCATCCTGTTTCCGAATGTCTGTAGAGTGACACCCATTCCAAGGTCACGGTTACTTACAATAAGCCCGGCATGTGAACTTTCCCGATATCATTTGGACAGAGGGAACTGCAACACACTCTCCGCGTATTTTAGTTTAGTATTATTTGGAAAAAATGTTTTTGTAATAATATAAAAATCAGATGGCTCTACGCAAAGGGCTCCTCGAAAATAAACCTAGGGCGATTCAAAATGACGTCCCACGCTTAGGGGGAGGGGGTATCAAATTTGGCGACAATATCTGTCCAGGGGAGGGGGTTATCAAAAATGTGACATCCAAACAATTTTGCATTTGAAATTTGTTCAGCGTTAATACGAAAACAAAGTGCGCCCAAAAGTTTTGGGTGCAGTAGAGTAAATGAAAATACACATTTCTACTTAGTTGTGTGAGTGCACAAAATTTATTTGACTGTTCTTATCGTCAATGAGCTAACGAACCGCATGAGCCTGTAAGCTTCATTCTGAAACTACGTCGAAGTTTGATTTTGGTGAAAAATCCTATTGTGTTGTATTTTGTCGTGCCTTACCCGCTGTGCCAATTAACAAGCCAACCGTGGTGTGTGAATACTGGCAAGATAGAAAAACGAATCCTAGTCAGTGAAGAACTTTTCAAATCGAAAATTAGCACCTTGAAAACGGAAGCTTCGAAACCGAAAGATATACTAAAGGTTTTTAAGCCAGTAGCCTTTCCGTTGCAGTATGTTTTTCGTCTAATGTAACTGTATATTCTTCAATATTTTGTGCTGAACTGTAGATATCAACTTTGAGTTAGCATTATTTTAAATAAATTCAACTTTTACTTACAATTTTAATGTGTCTTAACTGATAATAGAATTTAAGCTATCCGATCTAAATTTTTAGGCATTCATAGTGTTACTTTGTGGTCGCTTTTATTCGCTAGAGGTATGTGTAGACAGACAATCGAAACAACTCGTCAAAGTAATGTGGTAGCGTTAGTGCTCAAAGCTGGTTGATTTCAAATCGACCCAGCTGGCTTTTGGGATGGTACTGAACGACCTGGCACTCTGTCGCTGACAATGACCCATTTGATCTACACAGTGGTACTTTCCACCATTTTGACCACTTTTATTCAATCTTTGTAAAAATTTGGATGTCGTCCGCTGGTTTATGAATTTCGAAGCTTTGCTTGGTTAAAGCCTCAAAAGTCTCTGATTGGCCGACTTGCAGTTCGGCGGATCGCGTCTTCGGCGCATGAAACATACATTTGACATTTCGTACCATTCTACTTCACTCGTGCTGCCTGATCATCTAGCAATATCGCTTCGGAGACATTCTCAACGAATTTCTCGGTGTTCATCGCCCGCTGTGATGTAGGACTAGATGTTTTACCACACTCGCATATTGCCTGCTAAACCATAACCTTCTTTCCGAATTTTTCGGTCTTTGTCTTCGCTTACAGTACAGAATTGTGGTCAGGAAGCGCTTTGTAATCTAGTTTCACATCGTCCATGCTATCATACATGCAGGAATTCTGCTACAATAACGAATCGTAGGTTGCAGGCCCGTGGTTTCACGGACGCGGCCTGTTGGATTCCTTTGGGTTTTTCTGCTTTCGTATGTTTTAGTCCAAGTCTTTCTTTGGCACGCATGACGTTACTCGATCGAGCGTCCCTAGTTTTTCGCAACATCCTGAGCGGAAGTCGCTGGTTTTCGCTTGTAGCCATCCCAGATCTTTTTATCGATATCCGGACTAACAGGACCGGTTTCCGACCACTCTTTAGCGCATCTTCAAACGTACAGTCTTTTCTCTATATTTTCGATCCGCAGATCGTACAGCTCCGACGCTTATACCTCTTCCTGGCCATTTTCTTAAGGAGAGTCCTGTCACAGTTCACCATTTGTCACGATACTTTTCGGTGTCCGGAGTAAGACCGCGCATTTTGATAGGTAACACAAAACTGAGCACTTTTGATGCTTTGTCATTCAGAAATGAGCAAATCAAAGGATGCAGTCAAAACATGTTGAAATATTTCAGCAGTATTCAATGACCGTTTAAATAAGGTGGCTTAACCACAGCCATTCAAGCTTGAATCTCGACTTGTGTAATTTCCGCAACCGTCAATTTGAAAGGAATCGCCAAATCTAGAGAAAATCGTCGAGCTGTCGAAAGTAACATTTGTAAACAATGATACTAAATTCTGGAATTTGCCAGGTTCTAACATCTACATCCACTACCAACTGAGGTAATAACTCCTTGTATCTATTTTTGGTGCTATTTGCTGCGGGATCAAGCACCAAATGTTACTTTCGACCTTTGACTATTTTGTCTGGAAATGTCAATAAGCATTTAGCAAAAGCAAATCTGTCAGTTTTGTAGACGATTTGTGTATATAATTGCACGTCAAAACATCGTGTCAATATCGGGTGGCATGTGGCGAAAGATCGAGTGATATTTTGATACGCTAGCAGATGCCGCAGCTTCACCACATTATTAGGCATCTGATCAGGTGAATTACGTAGCGTTAGTGAAGCAACAGTTGCTTACGCTTAGCGCTTACAGCGATCTGAAAATTTGCACAAAGTTATTGATTAATTTTGCTCTGCCAACAATTCGTCTGTGCTTATACTTTCTGAATAACCAGTTGCCGAAGACGTGGCTGATCTCGGTCAGCTATGGAGTGCCACGTGCAGGAAGGAGGCTATGACTTGAGTAACATGTACATTTTTTATGAAAAACAACAGCATCAGTCAAAAATAAATACGTACGCGAACAATCTTTTCAGTTAGCATATTCTATTTTGAAAGCAACAAAAATATTATAAATCTTGAAATCTTGATTTCATAGAATATGGACAGTGCTTACAGGATTGCGGTCAGGAAGAAACTACATACTTAAAAAGTTATAATTAGAATCGAAAGTGCTTGAAATTTTCTTGTAATAAAAATATGATCTAGACTAAGTGTTGCACACAATTTAACGTTGAGAGAAACTGTCGGTAACTTTGAATAAAACACCATCCTTTGCGAAAAAAATCAATCAATTTATTATCAACAAGGAATTATGATTTCAGTCCTTGCGGAAATTTCAAAACAGGGTAAATTTGAAATTCGATAACTGATTGTCTAAGGCATAGTCTTTGTAGGTGAGTGCGCTAATTATCTGCAGCAAACTCGAAAAATTATGAAATTACAAAATTTTACACAAAAATTTCTAGGACTCAGGAAAATCGAATGGCATCGTCTATACCAAAATTGCCCGCAAAATTGGAATATTGATTTTTGAAATCCCATGTCAAGGTGCGATAATCGTTTTGATCTCCAGCATGGAGTATCAGTGGAATTTCCAGACTGTTCAATGCAACTCGCGAAAATCCTCGATATATTTCGAAACAAAAAACTCATCGCTTTCAAATTGTATTGTTCTAAATATCAAATTTTGCAATCAAAACAATTATTTCTGTTGGAATAATGTGATTTCATTTCTTTTTCACTTTCTGATCATATTCTTTTCGGACTTTTGAGTAATTTCAAGATTTTTCAGTATCTTTTTCGACGAGGCATGATAGTTTGACGCTTCTCTACAGAGAAATTATGTATGTGCTTCATATAATTTTCCTATATCTCGAGATCAACATCCAATATCGATATATCAAAATTTGCAATCATGCTCATAAAGTCGGTTTGATGTTTTCGCCATACAAACGATGTTTTTCTGATTGTTCGAATAATTTTCTGAACCGTGAAATAATGTTAGGTAAAATATCTTTCCTGAATATTGATTAGAAAATTTCAAGCACTTTTTAAAACTCAATTGATGTTTTTAAAAGTTTGCACTGCAAACTTTAATTATTCTATCAGAACGGAACTGAGATCAGTCAATGGTGTTTAAGCCAGATTTTGCCCGATTATGCGGTAACTTTTGTCAGAAACTCGTTACTTATGCACAAAAGTGAGGAAAAACACCTGTTTCCACATTAGACCAGAGGTTATCTCATACATAGATGTGTAAGTGCATGAGTGCAGTTCATGAGTTATGAATTTTTAAAGTAAGTATTGTTGGAAAATCTAAAAATGATATAACTCAGCTAAAACTCCCATTTCTTAATTTTTATCCATTGTAATCTAGTTAGTTTGATGGTTGTAAAGATGTTAATGTAGCCACCATCACCGATGTGGTCTAGAGAAAATCTACGAATCACTATATTTTAATAAAGCTTTGTTTTGAATCTTAAAAAACTATCGCAACTTTAATATTTATCAAGAGTAATAAAAATATGCAATGAAATTATTAATTGAATAGGCATTTCTGAATCATAATCAGTCAAGTTTTTCTTCTACTTTTAACTAAGATTACTTTAAATTCAAAACTAAAATGTTTCTTAAGTGAGTGCAGTTTAAAAAAAATATTTAAAAAACTACGTTTTATACAGAAGAAAAAATGTCGAACAAATATCTTCATTATCTCTGCCAGTTATTTCCATCAAAACACACTTCCCTTATCCGTGGACAGAAGAACTTTACATATGTAAATGATTCAATTTGAACTAAAATACACGTTATTATTGAAATCGATAAAACCAATATGCATATATTCTTTTTTCAAGTGTGACGTCCAATGGGGGAGTAATCATATTTGTGACAAAGTGTGACAGAGGGGGAGGGGGTTGAAAAACCTGAAATTTGATGGACGTCATTTTTGAATCACCCCCTACCGCGTTTCGTGTCCAACTGACGGATCCAACAACGAGAGATACAACCGGCGGGCAAAAAGGCGGGCTATAAAACATCAAAATCTCTTCCCTTCATCATCAAGTTTCAGCAATTTTGGTAAAACAAACGAGCATGTTCTTGCGATATTGTTGTACGAAGTGGATCTTCAATAATCTTCGGATTTCTGTCTTCAAAATGAATCATTACGAAAAATATAGAAAAAACACGAAAAATAGGATGCCTTCAACCGATATGTGAAGGTACAAGAGTTTTTATCGATTTCTGCAAGATTTTGAATCCAGATTCATAATTACAAGCTAGAAAATTCAACCATCAAGTAATCCCAAAATTTTGCAAATGTAAGGGAACCTTGGAGAAACTCAAACTCGGAAGACCTAGATCCAGTCCAAAAACAGGGAGAGTGTAAATTTGCGGTAATTTTTGCTTCAACGAAGAGAAACCCGCGCGTCAAATTTGAACATCATTTTGAAAAGAGACGAGTCATCTCCGAGTTGTAGTAGCTTATACTAAGTGCGTTTGAGACCCGAAACACCTTCTGATAAAAGTTTTTTGTTAAATAGTGGAGCCTTTACTCGATAAATTTTGGACACCAATATGATGTAAGCAAACAAAAATTCAACAAAGCCGTTTTTTTTATTCCAGTGTAAAAGAATTATATATGTTTACAGTAAATACAGTTGATAGAAATGTTAATCCTTCTTTTCGTTAAATTCCCGAGCTTTCAGTGGTACACTCGCCGATACGTCAGCGGTGGCATTTCTCCATCTTCCCCAGAGATCATCGATCCCGTTTGCTTTCTTCTTAGTTTCCCCTTAACTAGAGCCCAGCATTTTGCGGTTGTCTGGACTGTTAGGCAGATTTACTATTGTTGGCACATATTTACCTATTGTACCTTATACCATTCCTGGATGGATTATACATATCGACAATAGACCAAATCATGCTAAAACAGAGCTAGTGAGTCGTGGTTTCTTATAAACGTTAACAAACGCTTTTGCATATATTATTTATTGTACACTAACTTGTTGATAGAAACAGTTCCAATAGAGACAAAACCAAACCAAATACTTCTTGAAGAATTTAGACATCTTCTTTGTCCGGACAAAAATTAGCAACGGGATTTCTTTGCATTGCAGGATAAAAAGCCAGATCCGGATACTGCTGAATGTCTTCGAATACACCTGTTTCTTCGTCCATTATCTTGCGCAACTTTTTCATTTTGTACGCCATCATTCTACTACTTTTTGCACGTATCATTTTGATGTTCAAACTTTACAAGCCACATTTCGCACATAATGTTTGGGATTTTTCCCAATAATGGCCAGCACCTTCTTGAGCATTTGGCAGGAGCATACTATTCGGCTTGCTCCGATCCAACCTTCGGATCCATAGTCAAGCGCTGGTCAAACAATTTACAAACACTAAACACGGTGCTTTTTGGTAGTTTTAGTTGCTTGACAAGATCGCGTACCGACAACGTCAGAATTTTTGCCGTTCGTATAAAATGCGTTCGTATAAAAGAATGTAAAAATGTTGTACTACGAGTTATTAGTACACGACACTGAAGATGTCTGCACATTGTAGATAAGCAATAAAGGTTGTTAAAAATAATGGAAAATACTAATCGTTCATCTCATTTCTAGTTATGTTGTACTAGTAAATAAAGTGGAGCATTTCAGCTGTCATAAAATCGGACCGTTTCAACGAATCGTAAAATAATTCAAAAACTATACTGAAAGAAAAAGTGTCAAAATTTAACATGGTCAAGCTTGATCAACAGATTTAAAAACAAATCGTATGCTATCCATCAAGATCGAAAAGTTTCCTCTTGTCCAGAATTTCTTCAAGAATCTACGTGCAGCAGGTTTGTTTGAGGTCAATAGCGAGAACAATCTACGCATGAAGGGCTTTTCATAAACCACGTAGACTTTTCTTTGGGGAGGTGGATTTGACCAAAGTCTATGCTCTCCACAAAATCTAAAAAAATGTATGGGGAAAAGTCTACGAGGGGAGGGTCTGAGATTTCCAAAATCCGTCTACATGGTAATTCGTGTTTTATTTAAAACAAGGTTGTGATGAGTAATCCTATTCATTATCTAGGCGGAATAAAGGTTTTCAGAGCATCTGGAGTAAAGATTTAATCTGGAGTACTGTATGCGTGATAATGTTTGCACAATTAAGCAATGTCAAAATTTAAAAAAATCACAGAAATTTCGTTTTTAATTTTTTTTATTTATTCAAAACAAAGGGATGTTTTTGAGAGTCTTAAACTATATTAACATTCATTCGAGTTTACAATTGCTGGAATGCGGCCTCCATACGCTTCTGGAACGCACGGCAGATCCTTACAATGTATCCTGGACCCGTTTCTCTACAGGTACGGGTCAATGTTTGTCTGAAGCCTGCTGTACTCGGGTGACGTTTAAAACAGGCCTTGGCCTTCGCGACGCACCATTTTAAATAACCCAGCGAATTGGGATCGGGGTTGGATAGCGGCGACATATTTTTTTATATAACCACCGATGAACATCCTTACTTCCCGATGTAAACCTTCGTGTTTATTTTGTCGCCTTCTGGAATCAACCGGGTTCATTTTTATGCCATTGGAAGCCACTTATCCAAACACCAAAACGGTAGCAGGATGGTTCGTCTTTTACTCTTAAAACTTGTTTCAAAAGAAAGATGATTAGTCAAATTTAGTTCAATTTCGTCAAAAATGGAGTCACTCTAGTTTGAGTCAATCCTATTGGGATAACAAGTTGACAAAATCAACAATCTCACTCTGTTTAAAGTCAGACAATCATACTGGTCGAAGAAAGCAGAATTTGGTGAAATTAAGTCGGCAAGGCAGGGGTCGGAAAATTTGTCTGTTGAGTTGAAGATAGTAGAAACTTCGAGAGAACAAGTTTCATTTTCTACATATTATGCAGTTTTGAAATTTTTCTCAATCGCAAAATTGGTATCTACGGATTCGTAACCATCCCACAGGTTTCTTACCGAGTGACAACGGACCAAAAGTGGTAATGTTTTAACAGTAGCTTTGGCCTGCATGTATTTTTTTTTACATTTCAATATTAAATCCTGGTGTGTGTGTGTGTGTGTGTGTGTGTGTGTGTGTGTGTGTGTGTGTGTGTGTGTGTGTATGTGTGTGTGTGTGTGTGTGTGTGTGTGTGTGTGTGTGTGTGTGTGTGTGTGTGTGTGTGTGTGTGTGTGTGTGTGCAGTGCTGCAAATTAGCAAATCATTCATTTGAATTCGAACTAACACAAACCACCAATCGAAGCTGGCGAACCTTCTGTTCATTTGAAATATCGGTGGTTTTTTAATGGATTTTAACGATGTGAGTGTTTCATTCATAAGGGTTACTATTCACGATCTTTGTGCCATTCGATTGAATGAAGACATATTCATTCGAACCGCTGGTCATAGTGAGCGTTGTGTTCAGCTTTTGTCAAATGAACAGAACAGTCATTCGATTGAAGCAGTGACGAAGAATCGATAGAGCTTCTTGTGTCATCCAGAATGGAAGACGGAAAACGGAAGAGTGAAACCACAAAAAGTTTTTCGCAACCCAATTTTTTCGAAAGTAATGAGATCGAGCGTACGGAAATACCGCTTGCACATATATTCAAAGGAAGTATGGTGAAGAAGCCATTAAACATTACAAAAAAGGCCGTACATATTGACAAAAAGTTGTTAATATGTTCAGGAATAAAACTCGTGTCTTATCATAATCTTTCGCTGTCATGTTTTCAGTGGGAAGGCCTGAAACAGTTGATGGACCCGCTAGAAGCCGCGGCTTAATCGAGCTAATGCAACTGGGCATATCGCACAAGCAGCTTTGAAAATCTGCGAAGCTGTGGCATTTGAAATGAAAACAAAACTTAATTAATAAGGAACGCTTACATTAAATACATTCTCCTTTAAAATTTATAGCTCTGATACTAAGCCTATAATAATAATGAATGATCCGTGTAACTGTTAAATTCTTAACGCATGACCTTTGACACGTTTCTACGTTCTTAATTTTAAGCTTTTTATTCGCTAAAACTAACAGTTCGTCCATATTACAAGAATCCACTAAATTACCTAAAACATGGTCCACTCACCGCATTGCCACAGTTGCTTCTAAGAGGAAAATCGGGGGTTGTGAAATTGGATAAAACGCTTTAACTAACAAATGTACGACCCCATACCTGTTGTCAACTCACTGTTTCCAAACTTAATGTTTTTTTCAATTAGATTAATTACAAACTTAATGATTTTTGCAATAAGATTATTTTCAAAGTTTCTGATTGGTACTCTATTTAAAATTCCACAGTTAGTAAATGAAAAGAGTTCGATGACAATACCAATACATGAATCTGCATTTTGCCGCAAGCATAACAATTTCTAATGCCCAGGAAGTCGAGACACTTTTAAATGTTCTCGGCAGATCATATGTCCCACTATTATAAAATGTATGCTTAACAATTCAAATTATCATTAGACCTTCCTTGGAATTTTGTTGCAAAACATATAGCTCATTGAATTTGTTGAAGAATTATTTCTAGTTGTGTGTGTGTGCGTGCGTGAGTGTGTGTGTGTGGGTATTGTTGCTGATGTACAGTCTTTTTTTGGACGGCTTCCCTGTGTTGCTAAAGGATGCATTTATGTCTCTACAGAAAGAGCACTCTGCTATTCGGCAAAAAAATTCACATCATCCTTTTCGAATTGAACAGCCCGAATACAATTACTACTTCACGCACAAATGCAATACAATGAAAATCACAGGTAAAAAAACACTTCCGAGTAGAAATTAAACTTGAAAAATCACAATCATTGTGCACCGAAAAAAACAAAACTGCGCAGCTCTCCATCTGTGAAACCACGTCAATAATAAATCCTGGTGGGAGTGAGCTTTTTAGTAGACATCATGCCATCCGTTGGCGTAACCATGGAAACGAACAAAACATCGGAGCATCGCAGCAAGCAGGTGAAAAAGAATACGTGAAAGTTTGTGACAGAAGTTAAGTGAGAAGAGTCAAGATCATTTGGATAAAGCTGTAGCAAAATGGAATAACAACTAAAATAAAATATACATTAATTGTTATGTTATGTATTCTCCGTGTGTGGAGTAACGATTATGATGTAGAAGGAGATGTTCGCTCATCACCATGAGGCACCAAGAGTGAACATTGATGTTTTTGGCTAGAATGAAAGACATGAAGAGAAAGTGTTGAAAGTTCCGTCAGAGTGCGGCAGGTAGGAAATCTAACAGATGTTTTGAGCGAAAGGGCATGTATCCAATGGTACTCGAACCATGGACGTCAATCTTTGCCTAACATCCCACTGCGGGGTAGGTTGTAGCAACGGAACAAGTCCGCCACTCTCAACAGGCAAAAATTAGACGCATGGAAAGACGCTCATGTACCACTGTGGCTTGTATAGTTATTATAGCGATCTATTGTGTGCACTCTGTTTATTGATGCGCACATGGGAGAAGAACTCTCTCCTTTTTTGGGTTTGTTTTGATTCGCAACGACTTAAGTGAGATTTTAACCAAACTTTGCTGAAAAAAGTTAGTGCCTATATCAAAAGCATTCTGATATATAATTAATTAGGTATATAGACTAACTAAACTAAAGATAGAAGGTTATACCCACACAAAATTAGTTTTTATTAAGTCAAGTATCACTTATGTAAGACTTTTGATAAGTATCTACAAAAATGTGAAATAACATTTCTAGAAATATTTGCATAGACACGCGAGAGTGCGCTGAAATGCGTATTCTGCCGCATTCGCAACATAGTCCTTACCATAGTTCTGGTGATTTGGTGATTCATCAAACACTACAAAGAAACCGATTCTAGGAAAATACCTCTCACACCTGACCGTTAACCGAGTGAGAGAGCGAACTCGGCGAAAGCCTGGTAGGTCTGGCTGAAAGGTGGCCAAAGAACTGGTAATTTTGCAGTCCATGATCAGGAGTATTTTGAAAGACGACCTTCTTGGACTGAAGAAGTAGAAGATTGCAAAAGCCGAAAGATGTCAGAAGCTTCTCAAGCGGCACGGTGATTGTGAAATCCTGTTTTCGACGAAAAAATGTTCCTACTGCAGGATCACCACAACCAGCAAAACTATCAGGTGTGCCCGAGTAAAGTCTGAGATCAAATGGAAAACTAAATATGATGTTGTGATATTGTCGATAATGATTAATCAGGTTTCTGTCGTGTTGGTCGTTTTAACGGTTAAAAGATCAAAATTGACAGCAAAAATTTATTCCTGTGCCAACAAATTGAAAACTGATCCTGCTATCAGTGAGAGCAAATTGAAAAGTCGATTTGATGTACATTTTTTCCCGTTGAAAAGAAAATGATGGTCTGGCAATACAATGAAAACAAAGCTAATATTCTTTAAGAAAAGTGAACCTCGAGATTACAGCAAGATGAGAACTAAATTTGTTATCAAAATTGACAATTGTGAAGAGAAATCTAATTTTGATTTCAATTTGATGTCGATTACAGAATAAGTTTTCGAATTGCTATCCTTATGATATTAGACTTTACTCGGGTATGCAGCACATCTTTCTGTTATTCGTCGTGATAAACTAGCTGTTTAATGGTTCCAGATGATGATGATTTTGGGGATGTATTTCAAAAAAGAAATGGAAGGTTCCATTGCTTTTCATTGAATCCGATGGTAAAATCAACAGTAAATATAACATCGATTATGCTTTGAAGAACCATTTGCTTGCCCTTCATCAAGACACACTACAAAAATGCACCATACTGTTTCCAGCAAGACTCTGCACCGTCCCACTAGATGAAAACTATATAGTCTTGGTGTAAGGACATTTTTTTCGGATTTTTTTTCGTTGAAAAAATTGCCTGTCACTTCACTTGATTTGAATCCTCTCAATTTCTATGCATGGAGCTACATGCTGGGTAAACTGGGGAATACGAAAGGACTAACCGTGAAACTTTTAAGAATCGTTTGGTGATAATATGGGATGGATGACATGCCTCAAACCTGTTTTGACACTTTCCAACAACGTATTTGTGTGTGGGCGTGTGTGTGTGTGTGTGTGTGTGTGTGTGTGTGTGTGTGTGTGTGTGTGTGTGTGTGTGTTTACAATCTAATTCCCACTGTCTGGCAGCGGTATTATGGATAGAATCTTCCTGCAACTGTTTCATATTTGCTGTTTACAGTTCCAAAAGCTTAAATCCAGGGATTAGAAGGTGACAGCTCTACCGCGAGTCCAATAGCCCATTTCAAGAACGCAAGCATTCCGAAGCTATCTTCGTACACAATAAGCCCCGCTATCTTCGTACACAATAAGCCCCGCTCCAGGTAGTGACATACTGAAACTTTCAATCAAGCGTATGTGCAATGCTTGATTGACGCGTATTTAGTGAGAGTTTACCTTTGATTAAATTTGGTTAAAATTGAATGAATGAAAGTATTACTTACCAATGCAAAATACTTGAAAAAAATGTTAATACATAGCTTGTAACGGTAGGATATCACCCAATTATTATCCAAAGCTGCTCTAGTGTGAACGTTGCAACCTGCCACGAGCGATGCAATGTCTTTTCACGATCTGATCATACACATACGTGATACGAGTTCTGGGAGGGTTCTTGTCCTTGGGCACCATTTGAACGTTGTTGGCAGTATACCACTCCATGGCCTTTTTCCGTGATGGCAAGATGCCAAATCTGGCCAAAATGGAACGGAACAATTGTGTCGCTTCAGGAAAGGCAGTAGACGGTGTTGTAGGCACTCGCTCAGATAAATTTCCTGGTTGACGGTTCCGGTCGCAATGTAAACGTTGCTCTTTAAGTCACAGGTACCGATGGCCTGCCACACCAGATATTTCTGTCCGGGAAGCTTTTTAAAGTTTGCCTTGACGTAAGTTTCATCGTCCTGTACCACGCATACAAACTCCGTCAGTATCGTCGTGTACAACTTTCGCAATCGTTCTTTGGCCGACGTGTTTTGTTTATCATCGCGATTTGGAGTCACCACTTTCTTGTAAGTCGACAGTCCAGCTCATTTTTAGCTCTATCCACGGTTGAAGGCGCCACTCCCAGCTTTTTTGCGACATCTCAGACGGAGATGTACTAGCGTTGAATAGCATGGCCCAGAAAGAGTGCAGTATGGAGCAAAATTCATGAAAAGGATTTGTGTAACGATACGTATAAATTAGATGCGACCATTTTTACTATATACCAACGCGGTCCTACGTTAACCTTGCGGTTCTATCCCTGATATAACCCACCATTTTATTTTTTCTAAAATACTTCGAAACGCAATGATACATTTGCACTTTGGATTTGGAAATTTTCCCTCGGGGTAAGTGGTTTATGAAATAAGTCCTAGATTCCTAGAATAGAAAAATAATACCCAGAATTTAGGGCATATCCTTAAAAGTTCAGAAGGACTTTCCAGAGCTTCAGGTAGAGATTTCCAAAAATAAACAAAAATATACGAAGATCACGCAAAAACTTCTCAGAAGTATAGAGAGCAGTTGTTTAAGATTCAAGATGGAATATCTCAAAAAAATCAGTACCAAACATCGTTGAAATTCAAGATCATACTTCCCAGAAGGGCAGGAGAGAACTTCCTCGAGAATTAGGAGAGGTCCTGCCAGAGCTTCCGGAGAAGTTTAAAGATGAGGACTTCTTAGAAGTTTCGAACTTTCCAAAGGTTCTGGAGTTCTTCCTAGAAGTTTAGGAAGTTTAGGAAAAAACTTTCCCGGAGTTCAGGAAGAAACTTACAAGGGAGGGATTAGAAACATACTTCCACAAAACCAAGGACGATACGTCCTAGAACTTCAAGAGAGAACTTGTCTGAAGTTAAGGAACGAACTTCCCAAAGATTCTGGAAAAAAAAACTTCCCAAAAGATTAGTTGGAAACACAAGGAAGTGCTAGAAAATGTTACCGAAATTTGGAAGAGAATATTTTAGTCCTCTAGAATGAAGATTTCAAACAAATGTAAGGTAATTTTTCTAGAGATTCTGGAGACGGCTTTTCCAACGTTTCGGTAAAATTTTCCTCTGAGTTTAAGATGGGATTTATGAGCTTAGTTTAGGAAGAATAAGTTCAGAAAAAAACTCTCCCGAATTTCAGGAAGAAACTTAACAGAGCCCTACTACATACAAATTCCAGAAGGCATTTCTAAAAAAAAACAGGAATTCAGTACAGGACTTTCAAAAAGTTTCAAAGGAAGTTTCCCAACAGTTTCGTTGGAACTACCCAGAAGTGCTACAGAGCTTCCTTGAAGTTAAGAATCGAACATCCCAGAATTTCAGAATTGGGATTTTTCGGAGTTCAGGGATTTCTCGAAGTTCAGGTGAGAAGAACAGGAAGAAACTTTCCAGAAATTTAGAGAGTACCTGCTAATTGGTCTTGAATCAATTTTTAGAATTTCAGGAACCATATTTCCCGAAGCTCAGGAGAAAACTTCCCTGAAGTTCAGAAAGTTCAAGATGAAACTTCCAACAAATATAAGAAAATTTTCCAAGAAAATCTGCAGAAAACTATCCCAAAGTTTTTGAGAAATTTTCGTCGCAGTTCAAATTGGGACTTATCAGAAGTTTAAAAAGTAACTGAGCTCAGGAAAAACTTACCAAATGTTTCTGGCTGGTTAGGTTGGATTATTAGATGTAAATTTCGGAGCACATTTGGGGTGACTGCCAAGGAATTCATGAGGAAACTGGCAAAAAGTTTCGAATCCAACTTATCAGATAATTGAAGAAGACCCTAAATTATTTTATGGTGTAAATTTTAACACTACAGCCAACGGTCGAGTTCGGTTGCCGACTCGATCAGATTCAGTCGGCTTCTGTAATGCGCAATTTTGCTCGACTCGACAGTGACAAGTGCCGAGTCGAATTGCTCGACTCGACTTCTATAATTGACCCCATATTTAATAACAATGTTCTCTCTCCATCTTCATTTAAATTTGTTTGATATTTCGCAGTGTAGGCGAGTTATCTAACTTTTCCTTTAACACTACTCATAAACTTCTGCACAGTGCTTTATCCTACCATTTTCACCACTTTTGGCATTTATCCAACTTGATGCTAGGATCTGCTGGTGTTGCAACTGGGTGGGCATAGACCATACCGAATTGATGAATGATGTCTTCGATGTAGGTATGTTGATCCAACCACAGCTTGCCTTCTTCACGATTCCTCGTTATTCTGATGCCGAGACAATGCTTCGCCTCCCCGAGGTCTTTCATTTTGAATCGCTTCTGCAGATGGGCTTTCAGCTTCTTCTTCTTCTGCTTCCGATCGTTTGTGAAAGTCAGAAGGTCATCAACGTAGATGGTCACAAACATTATTTTCTCCCCACGGATAGACCAATACATACAAGGATCTACGCTCAATCGTTTCAGCCCGAATTCTCGAAGCACCTCATCCAACTGCGCATTTCATACGCGACTGAAATGCTTGAGACCGTAGAGTGCCTTCTGCAGTCTGCGCACTTATCCGTTTGACGCAGCAAACCGGTTGGAGCATATAGATTTATATGCTCCCGACACCACGAGACGAGCCTTGTACCTCTGGATGCTTCCGTCAGGACCTTTCTTCGTCCGGAATACCCACTTGTTCCGGATTGCTTTCTGTCTTTCGGGTAGATCATCGAGCACCCATGTGCTGTTCTGGCTGAGGGAAGCGGTTTCCTCTCGCATCGCCGCGAGCCAATGATCTCGATCGGGCCGTTGGAGTACCTTATCGTAGCTTGTCGGTTCATCCATCGAGCCATCATCGCTCAACGTGTGGGAAGGTAGCTGAAGGGAATGGACACCACCAGAAAAGGAACCGTAACTAATATATTCACTGTACTTGCCTGGACAACGGCGCTCCCATTAACCCTTGCTGCATTTCATCAGCTGGTCTAGTGAGTTGCGGCGGGAGCGCAATATCGGCACAGGCATCCTCGACATCGTCCGCTTCACTTAACGAACTTTAGACAACAACGACTTCTTCCGTTGACCAATTCTTTCAGCAGGCCTGACAGCACCAGGCACGACGTTGCCAACCGGTTGTTCGACCTTGGGAAGCTCATCTGCACCGAACACAGGACGATCATGGCATTCGTCCCAGCAAAGCTCCATGAACTCCACCGGTTCCATTCGTTGTTCTGCCGCGCAGATAGCCTTCTTCTAGTACCACGACATCTCGGCTGACGTGGAAACGGTCATTCACTGGATCATACACCCGATGTCCTTTCGTGTCTTCGCAATAACCAACGGCGTTTTGTCTTCCAGGGAACGTGTTGGACAGCGATTCACCACATAAGCAGCAGTCGAAATGGCTTCTGCCCAAAACTCCTTACCTAGCCTCGCATCGTTCAGCATACACCTCGCCTTTTCCACTAACGTGCGGCTCATCCTCTCTGCAGCCCCGTTCTGTTCAGGCGTATACGGACACGTGGTCTGATGTCGAATTCCATCCAATTCCAGCACCTTCCTGAAATCTGCAATCACATATTCCGTTCCGTTGTCTGAACGCAAGCTTCCTTCCCGTTTGTCTTTCCGCTTTGGCTTTGAACGATTTGAACGCCTCGAGTGCTTGGGTTTTGTTCTTCAAGAAGTAGACCACGACGCGCTTGCTTGCGTCGTCCAGGAACGTCATAAAATAGCAGCTTCCACCTTATGACGGAACCTTTAATGGTCCGCAGAGGTCGGAGTGCACCAACGCCAATAATACTTCAGCTCTCGATTCGCTACGTGGGAACGGAACGCCTCGCATGCTTCCCTTCCAGACAAGCAACACAATTGGATAACAAATTATCTTGAAAATCGATTCCGTTGGCGATTCGCTTCAGTTTTTTTAGACCATCTTCATGAAGATGTCCCAAACGACGATGCCAGAGCTCTATGCCACTTTCCAAAAGTGACTTCTCCGGCCGATTGACTCTGTAAAGTCCACCTTCCTCGACTCCGGTGACAACCAGCTCTCCGTGCTCGTCCCAAACTTCGCATTTGTCCTTCTTGAAAATAACGGTTTTTCCTTTCTGGCAGATGGTACTTACGGATAAAAAGTTGGTGGACAGATCTTCAGTACTCCACTGACATCGATTCATCCTTCGTTGCTATCTAGTTAGGCGGAACCCTTCGCTACGGCCTTCATGCTGGAATTGTTCGTCGTTCCGACGTTGTGGTTCATCACTTTCCAACAACGTATTTGTCTGGCAATTAACGCAAAGGGAGAAAGATTTGAACTAAACTAAATTAAGACAAATGTTAAAGATATACCAAACAGGAAATACATTGAAAATTAAAACTCGTGCAGGCTTCTTATTTTTATGACCATATGCTTCACTGACAGGAGTTCACACTCACCCTGTAGTCGAGTATTCCATTTATGAAGTCGCGAATTTCAAGGATTTTTTGTAACAGGCCTGAAACTGTGAAGTTTATTTATGAATTGAACATTTCAGGAACATCGTCATCAGAAAACATTTGACTACTATGATCAGCAAAAGCAGGTGATTTGTACATGTAACATTACCCCTGCTATATGTTAAGCCCTTGCATTGAAGCTCTGCAATCAGTTTAGTTCAAGTAATTAAATTCCAAGTTGTACAACTGTCTAAACGTAGTTCGGCATTTAATTTTTGATCGTAAATATTCCCCCTTGCGCACTATCGTCCTTCAAGCAATGCCCGCTTCCACAGCGACATCAAGCTCGAAGCTCTAATCAAATTATTTCATAATTTTTCAATCACCCGACGCAATCAACCCTACAACAGCCAGCGGAAGCGTTCGAATGCACCATTTGTCCCAGCAAACTGGAAAGCCGAATCAAATAAAAATTTCTCTTCTTGCACTTGGATTGTACCCCGTCGCCGGAGCAGGAAACATTGTACAGATGTGCAAATTAGTGACTCTCTTTATTGGACATCGGCGCGGACCCCATCGAGATGAGTACCTCCTAACAGAATGCCATGCGAGATTCATAAATTAAGATATTTATGAGCTGCTCCGTGTGCTGCTGCATTGCACCATAATGCGTGATGCTGGCTTCGGCGTTGTTTTGCACTTCTCCCGGTGGAGTGTGATTTTTATGACATGTGTGCAATTGACGGCGATGGCGAAGTCCTCACTCACCATCCAAGCAATCATAGCAACCTCGCAAGAGTGAGTGATAATGCAATCGCGCCTTCTTATTTACTCGTTGATGATGTTGTTTGTTGTTCGTTTCGCCGACTGAATAATGGGTCAAGTCTGAGAAGTACAGCAATCAAATTTGATAACCATGCATACATTGTATGATGGAAGGAAAAATCAATAAATGCAAATTTTCCAATGGCAGCCATTTTGCTTACGTATCCCCTTCCCCCAATCGGTGTTCAACTAGGGGATCCAAGGATGGATCCCATCTTTGAAAAGTGTTTCTTTGTGTGGTAGTAAAAGGATAACAGTGACATGGCAATGGAGTCAAGCTGTTGTGCGCAGGATCAAGGATGGGTGTGATTTCCCCTGCGGAATATAACGGTATCTTTCAAGGAAAAGGAGAAATCGGGATTCCGACACTCCAAACTTGCACACAAGCGGTATGACATTCGTAAATGGAACTGCTGTCAAATCTACACTCAATTAACCCCAAAAAGGTTTGTATCAAAACATTCGTCGGTTGAGTTTCCACATCCGCGCACCTTAGCAGAAAGATCGTTACGCCCAACGATTTCAAGAAGAATGGAGTGCAGTTTCGTATTTTGCCCTTTTTGGAAGTTCGTGTGTAGAAACCCTCCAACCGAGAGAACCGAGCGCACGTCAAGTGAAACAGAAACAGTGCGCTATGTGATTTGCGTTCGTTGGAAACCTCACTGAACACGTGGCCGCCGTCTTTTGTAATCATACGTCTTACTGGGCCGTTGGTTGCTAACTATATAAAGCCAACAAAAAAAGACGATGTGTGCAGCAACCTGTGACATTTCCGGGGAGACAGCTGACAGCGCAACGCATACCTCGATTGGATGAATAAAACAGCCAAACCCATTCGAGCGAAATCGAACGTCGTCAACTGTCAGTGCCGATTTCCTGCAAACGACCTGCCCAAGCGATGGCAATTGAATGCAAAATGGCCGATTGGCTACCGAGAAATCATCGCCAATGCTCAATACCACCCACCACCTTCGCCGGACGAGCTGTGTTGTGTTTGGATTAAACAGAAATTACGAAATGATGACCACCATCGAAGAAGACGCTGCTCGCCGCCGCCATCAGGTGGGCCTCAGCCGCCTTGCAGTCCGGCTTCTTCTCTCGCGTTTATATGGCGGTGGCCGAGGTGGTCATTAGCAATCAAGTCATTACTTGGTAGTTTAGTTGGCGGTTGCCGCTGCTATAAAATAAACACACTCACACACACACACACACGTGATGATATCCAAGTTCTGCGAATCGAAAAATTGCCGTCTAATGATTTTTTGTGATTATTTATTTGTGACATGGCTTCCTGTGTCGAGTCGTCGGAGCAAAGATCACGGAGTCGGCCGCCGTTTCGGACGTTTGTTTTGAAATTGGAGTCGAAACATTGCGGGATTTGCATATGGCAACTGACCGGAGCAAATGTGCAGAACCGAGAGAGACGGTCGACGATTATTGCTGTTGTTGGCAACTGCCCATTCCTGGTAGTATGTTGGATGAATTTTTAAGCGGTGTCGATCGATTTTCGGGAATCAAATTTTCTGACACTTTATGAAATTGCGTGTCGTGATTTTTATTAGCAGAACTCAGACGACTGGATTTTCTTGTTACCATTATTGTTATTATTATTTCAAGGTATCAGGTTGCCGTGAGATTGATGTGTTCAAATAGAGAATATAGGATTTAGTTACCTACACTGATAATAACATTTTGTAACGTTCAATAGGTAGATTGGCTAGGAAGCAAATTGGACGATTGAGGATGAAGGTGGTGGTTTTTTTAGACCTGATTCGACAGCTTAATCTATCAGGTGGAGAGTTGGCCGAACCGGACTTGATCGTGATGCTGTTCGGAATCCTTCCGGGAGCTTTTCATCCGTTTATCACGACACTTGAAAACCAACGGAGATTTGAAATTTGACACCGTGAAGACACGGTTTTTGGCAGCGGAAATGTTCAAAAGCAAAACTGCGGCCGGAAGGGACGCATGCAGAGGATCGCCGCCAGAGGACCAACGGCGAGGCCAACGTTGCTTCAGGAAGCAGTGCTGTGTGCTTCTTGGCCAACCTTGACGAACCTGGCCGGCAGCAGAGTGGAAAGCTCAGTGTGAGAACGAATTGTACGGAACTACAGTGTGTCTCACAATAGCTGTCACCTTTTTTCAATCTGGGTTTATTTCGGCTGGGTAATTTTAACAGCGAAATTGATTGTACCCGTTTTGAGTGTAAAATGAGCAAACAATTTAAAATCAAAAAAATAAATTTAACCTCGGACATGATCTGGAATGCAAGGCGTACAAGGAACAACGGGTTCACGAATTGACGGAGCGCCAAAAGCAAGCCAGAGTCCAAAGAAACAGAAATCTTTTGATTCGGCACGGTGCCTGCGAGCTTTTATTTTCGGATGAAAAGCTCTTCCTCCTTCAGGACAGTCATAATCAACAAAATGATCGTATGTATGGCAAAAGTCTTTCCAATATTTCAAGAGATAAACTAGCTGTAGAACGCTATCAAAATGTATCGTAAATCATGGTATGGGGCTCCGTTTCACGAAAAGGAGTTGCCTCTTCTTTTCATAGCACCTAACCTAAAAGTCCACACTGAATATTACACGAGCAGGTTTTGACGAACCATCTGCTTCCTCATGCTTCAACTTCAGCTCCAGCACACAAAGCAAAGAAGACACAAGCGTGATGCGCGGAAAATTTGCCCGATTTCATCATAAGCGAAGAATGGCCTGCAACTTTACCGGATCTCAACCCACTTGATTACTATGTTTGAGGTTCTATGCCTCAACGTATAGGCCCTACGAAAGGGCTAAATTAGGTCGATTCAAGAAACATTTGATTGATATTTTCCTCAGAAAATCGTGCGTGACAGCAGCTATGGGTTTACAAAGCGTTTGCGCAAAGTTGTCAAGGAAAAGGGTGAGAGATTCGAATTGAATTAATATGTTTTAATTCTATAATATGTATTTTGAAATGAAAAATAAACGCTATGTGATGTATGATGTATGATATGTACTACCACCCATTGTAGCACGGAAACTAAGTCCGACAGCAGTGAGCTCTCCTCGCTGTTAGACTTGATCAAGCTTTAATAACCACTGATTATCCTAATCATGCCATTGTATGAAGGGCCAAAAAGGGGTTGGGTGGATAGATACGCAACATCACCTATACGTATCCACAGGGATATAAAGAATCTCCTTCCAACAACAAGATTGGACAATTGGCCAAACGAGCAAGCTATCTAACGTGAGGATACTCCAATGGGCGGGGAGAAGAGCCCGCCCTCTATTCACAAACTGTTAACAATAGGGAGTTGGCATTTTGAACACTCTCCACATCCAGAGTGCTTCTATCGGGTGCCCTTATGGTCCCTCCCATCCCCATGAAATATTTATATAATAGTGTATGTATTTATGTAAATGAAAAAAAACTGTAATCACTGGGTATCTATTATTTATGATCTCCTTTTGGTGGATCCTGAAATGTAAGAAATGTTGTAAAGTGTTAAAGTGTAGAGTTCTGTGGTTTCACGCTTATGCACGTTTTTGTTTGTTTTCAGCGATAGCAGCAATTTCCCAAAATCTTGATATGAGGTATCCTAAAAAAGTTTGTTAAATTATACAAAAATAACATATGTACATTTTAATTTACTGTTGCCATGGTCACTATTTGCTGCTTGATGTTGATTTTATAACAGCAATACGCTTTTATTTTTGCTGGCCAAATAATTATTGCTCCTGTGTAGGGGAGTTAAAGACAAATGGAAAAAACAACAATTTTTAAATCATCTAAGAAGTAAAATCAATAAAACAATCAAATATAATGATATTGTGAGTTATGATACAGACACATCAGACACTATCCGAATGGCAAACAGCTCAGATTTGGAAAAAGGTCCATTTGCAAATCGGTATTGAAAAATACATTAGGTAATAAGTGCAAAAGCCTACTATAGATTCCGTTGCAGCTTCTTTTGTTCAACTAGATACTTCTAAATCATAATGATAATTGGACGTATAAGACATAATAATTAAAAATATATATAACCTATTAGGAGTACACCAGTACACCAGTAATGATAAAAATGATAATGATGGTGATAAAGAAGTTTGATAATGGTTATGAATAAACAATGTCCTTTATGATAATATATAGTCAAGGGATATTATAATATGAACTAAAAATTACATCTGTGCCGACTGCTGTTTTGTTGCAATTGTAGACAAACTTCCGCATCCATTATGAACCAGAAAATTTAAACAATGTATGACTGCCATGAGAAAAAAAAAAAATTTTAAATGTTAAATTATTTTATAATACCTGATGACCTGATAGACCTGAAAGTTGTCAGATTGACAACATTACCCAGGCTACGCCAACCAGCGTCTCCATGTTTCAGCTGGAAGTCTTTTGTGATCATATGGCTCGTGGAGGCGTGAGGTAGGAACTTGTGAGGACCAGACAACTCCTTCGAAGTTGTCAACTAACCATTTGAAGCTAAAATGAAAAATAAACGCTATGAATCGGGAAACTAGGAGAATTTAAAATTAACACTTCATTTGATCACTTTTAAAAAAATAAAAAATAAAACATTGAAACACTTTTACCACTTTTACAATAGACCTAGGTCTATTTCGTCTGCTACTTACAGACTTCTTCAGTGTCGAGTGCTCGTAGAAGAATTCAAAGGAATTTGCTCGCGTTTACTAGCGAAAATTTGAATAAGTGTTTCAAGGTTTTATTTTTTATTTTTTAAAAAGTGATCAAATGAAGTGATAATTTTAAATTCTCCTAGTTTCTCAATCACAATCGTTCTACTAATACGCTCGAAAAAGTTTTTTTTTTTAAATAGTGTTTAAAAAAAGTGAAAGCTATGAATCGGTTGGATTGTTGCTGTAATCCCATTTGGTTTTGTATTGACACCTATTGAAAGACACCCCTGTAATATGGGTCTAAGGATCGAATATAAGACTAGTCAAAAAAAAACTTGATCATAAATCTAAAATTAAAAAATAAAATCAAATCCCATATCTCATTAATCTTCGCCATATGTTTACCAGAAAAACAAAACAACTTAATGCCCATTTTTTTTACTTCAGCTGGATGGAGAATTTTAAAACAAAAAAGTTTCTGAAGAAGCTATTTTGGGTATATTCCCAAAACATTGATTAGTTTCAAATATACACATGTGTTCGATGACAAATTATGATTTCTGGGCCAATATTAACTTAAAAATTTGCATAAAATTACTTCCGTTTCGACCGTTTTTGAGATTTTTAAAACTCATTTTTTTAAACTAAAAAAAAAAGATTGTTTCGCCCTGTTCAAAACGTACTCGTGAATAAACTGTGACGAACAGTTTATTCTGGAACATGAGGAATGGAAGTTTTTCAGAGAACTTTAGGGTAGTTCTTCAGAGAAATGCATGGAAAATCTGGGGAGAACTTTAGCAAAGTTCCTCAGAGAACTTCATTGAAGTTGTTCACGAAACTTCAAGAAAGTTCTTCAGAGAAATTCAAAGAAGTTTTGCAGAGAATTTCAGGGAATATCTGCTGAGAAATTCAGGGAAGCTGTTCAGACAACTTCAGGGAAGTTCATCAGAGAACTTCAGGAAACTTCTTCAGAGAACATCCTTGAAACTTCCTTGAAGTGCTTTGCAGAATTTCCCTGATGTTCAGGGAAGCTCTGCAGAGAACTTCAGGTAAGTTCTCCAAAGAACTTAAGAGAAATTTTGCAGAACTTCCCTAAAGTTTCTCTGCAGAAAACTTCCCTGAAGTTCTCTGCATAATTTCTCGAAAGTTTTCTGCATAATTTCTCGAAAGTTCTCTAGAGAAGGTTCTCTGCAGAACCTCTAAAGAACATTCATGATTTTTTTTTTCTGAAGAACTTGCTTGATGTTCTCTGCAGAATTTCCCTGAAGTTCTCGTGTGAACTTCCATGAAGTTCACTGAAGAACTTCCATAAAGTTCTCTTATGAACTTCCCTGAAGTTCTCTGAAGAACTTTCATGACGTTCTCTGCAGAACTTCCCTGAGGTTCTCTTATGAACTTTCATGCAGTTCACTGCAGAACTTCCATGAAGTTCTCTGAGGAACTTTAATGAAGTTCTCTGCAAAACTTCTATGATGTTCTTTGAAAAACTTCCATGGAGTTCTCTGAAGAACTTCTACGAAGTTATCGGAAGAATTTCCCTGAAGTTCTCTGCAGAACTTTCCTAAACTTTCTCTGGTGAACTTCTATGAAATTCACTGAAGAACTTCCATAAAGTTCTCTTAAGAACGTCCATGAAGTTCTTTAAGAAATTTTTCATGGAGTTCTCTGAAGATCTTCCATGAAGTTCTCTGAAAAACTTCCATGGAGTTCTCTGAAGAACTTCCATGAGGCACTGTTAAGAATTTCTCTGGAGTTCCTAAAGTTCTCTGAACTTTCATGAGGTGTTCTGAAGAACTTTCGTGAAGTTCTCTAAAGAACTTGCTTGACGTTCTCTGCAGAACTTCCATGAAGTTCTCTGAAAAACTTCCATGAAGTTCTTTGAAGGGCTTACTCGAAGTTTTGTGAACAACTTCTTTGAAGGACTAACCCGAAGTTTTCAGAAGAACGTACCAAAAAAACATATTGGGGTTATCAGCCTTTTATGTGCATAAGCGATAAACATAACATTAATTCACAGTTCGCAGGCAGACCTGCGCCATGCAGTGAAATAATTCTGAACTATGAAGTCGACCGTCTGGATGACCATGATTACTCGAATAAATTTCCTGAAAACAATAATTCATACATGAGCTGGAAATCAAAATACAGATTTTACAAAAAGTTCACATTAACACTAGCGCCACGTAGCAGACTCAGAATTTGTGTACACCATTCAAAAAGCTCTGAGCCCTCGAATATCTTTTTTGAAGATGCCATCTTGCTAACGTTATACGTTATACGACACTATCAACAAGGATGTGTACGAAAATGTATGTCTGCAAAAAAAGATTGCTAACGTTTATAAGAAGCGTCTCGTCACTTGTCACATGCAAAATCCTAACTGTCACGTGAAGTTCGTGTTCGATACAAAAATACTGGGCTCTGGTGAAGCGGAAACTTTTTGAAACTAAGCAAAAACAAAATGGGATCGACGATCTCAAGAAAAGATGAAGATGTATGGAATCTAATGACGGGTTTTCCACAGAAAGTTCAAAAATTTAACAGAATGAAGGAATAACATCTCAATCATACGCTTCAGCATCGTACATTATTCTCTAACCACAAACAATGCTTCCTTCGCAGTTTACGCTAGAAAAAACCCTAACTTATTGGACTAATTATCCTAATTCTAATGCACCTTTTGCGGCAACCGAAACAACCGCTTCCAAACCACGAATTAAACCTCTGAAGAATAGACACATCAGCCTAAGCGAGTAAAGTACAGCCAACTTGCATATACTTACCATTTGCCGGTCGAAATGTTCGTGGCCTCTTCATTAGCATCAAACGATCGCTCGAAACTTGGAGCCTCTCTCTCTCCCTGCCTGCTTTTTAACCTTTTGACGTAAGGAAGAAATCGCAGTAGGCCACCAGCAGCAGTCAGCCTGCAAGTGTTGCTGCAGTCGTCTTGCCGACGGTTGAGTTGCTGGCTGGTGGGGTGGATTTATGGTGCTGGTGCCTATAAAAATCACTAGACCGAGAACGCACTTTTTGAATGAACGAATGAATGAATGATATCACACAGCTGCGATCTTTTTCTTCTTGCGCGGCGCAAAGCAAATCGTCGCAGGCCTTTTCGCTTCCGATTCGGTACAAACAAAAAGTGAATAAATTTACTTTCTTCGTCCTGTATAGCAGGCAGCAGGCAATGTCGATGATTTTAACACTACAGCTGGGCAAGGGTTGAATTTTGTGAGTTAGTTAACACGCGTGAAAGATTTGCTTGCCGCAATGGGAAATTAATGCTGTGGTCAAATATATAACGCTTTATTTTCTTGCTGTATAAGCGTGACAAATTTGATGAATTTGTTGTTTGTGTTTCGGTTTGGACAGAGGTTGTGAAAATATTGCTCCGCGCAAAGGTCAAGAAATTGATTCAAGTAGGCTGGTTGGAGTCATAAATCCGTGGTCCCAAGAAATAAATTAACCGCAGTATGCGCTCCACGATAATAACAATAATTTAACAACTTAATCTTATCTCCCGCTCCAAGCTGTCAGCCGAGAAAAACGTTAGCATTTAAAATAAGTAAGATTATGCGAACCGTGGCTATAAGTTATGCGCCAATGAATGGTTGAAGCCAATGCAGAGTCTTAACGGAGAGCTATAATGTGCGTCGGTCTGGCACAATCTCGGTAGTGTCATTTAAAATGCAATGACAAACCAGACATATCTGCACTATGCGTGTTCCCCGCCGACGGTTCGAGCCGCGGTTGGGGCGCTTCACTAAGCTCGCAGTTATGCTCAACAGGGGCCACCGACCGCCGTCGACAGCTCGGCCGGTGTGGTGTGTTGTAATTGATTATATGCTTTCAAAGCTTATCGCGCGACTGGCACATCTGGGCTCCTTCTAACCAACCACATATGGACAGGATTTGAACCATTCTGAATGGGCTGAATGCCAAAGCCGACCCATGTTTGTAACCTTTCGTGACGCAGAGCGGCCATTGGCCCCCCATTCATTAGTTGCCATCGCTATCAGCTTCCGGCGGTCGCAGTAGGCCGTTGCACTATTAGCAAACCAAACCAAACCAAACCAGTACACCACCTGTCTCAAGAAGTCCATTCCCAATTAGGTGCCGTAACGTAAGGCCCACTTCGGCATCTAAGCAAGCGCTGAGATTGGATCGAACGCATTGGGGGGAAAAAAAACTAAACATACACTGTAACAAACAAACAACTTATCTCTGCTCCTAATGGTACCAGCCACCTGTACGCCTCGTATTACCGGTTTCGGACTTCTTGGTTTCCGAGTCGCTGCACCATTCAATTCAATGCTGGCTGGTTTTAAAGTATGGAAGAGGAGGCACAGTCTATGCGAGTTTAGTTGTCAGTTGAACCCCTCTACGTTGTTCGTTTGTTCGATGGCTGGTTAAATGTCAAACAAAGTTATTGGTTTTATTTCGTAGAGGTTCCCTTTCTCACCCTCCGGTTGGGGCTTACTTCGGTGTGGGCTCTTGACTTGCCTTCGTTGTAGTTGGGTGGGAAAATGGTGAAAGATACCGTTTAATCTGCTGGATTGATCTAACCTATCCTAGCGGTTAGTAGAATGGCATGGGCTGGAAATTGTAGATTTGAATCTGGCCTGACGGTCTCGCGATGTGCTGCAATAGATCAAGTGGGCCATCAACCCACTCTCCACTCTTAGTGGTCCGTTGCATGCACGTGGGGGAGATGGGAGATTTGGAGCAGCGGATTTCGAGAGTTTTGGAGTAACATTTCTCAATCTATGGGTCGCGTGTTGTCCAGAGGGTCGTGGAAATTAAACTAATAATTTCCTTCAGCGAGTTTTGGATTGTCAGAGATATTTGTTAGATTACATTGGTAGACAGAGATATTAAGACCCGAGTTCAATGCAAGTTTCCATTAGTTTGGGTCCCAAAACCACCGAATATCGTATTTTGCGATTTGCATTTTTCTTCACAAATTGGCATCAAAAATAGAAAATTTGATTTTTGTTGAGAAACACTTGAATAACTGCCTCAGCTTAAAAGTATATACTCAAGAGGCATTTTTTATAAAACTTCACAGACTTAACAAACAACTTTGCAGAAGAAAGTGTGTCGATCCAACTTCACCAGAAAAAGTTTTGACCGTTGAAAGGCAGCACATTTTAGCAAAAAAAAACCACAAAGTACAGTAAACCCCCCGACATGCGCGGAATCTCTTGATCGTGGTCTCAATTGATATATGGGCGTTGACCTTTGTGTATTACCGGTATTTTGATCTAGATCTATGTATAAATTTACTGTATTGAGGAAACCCGACCAGAAGCGTATAACAAAAAAATTACAAAATCATAACAAACCTTGTTGGCGACTAACTGATTATGATATAAATTTGTTTAAAACATTTTCATCTCAGAGTAGATTGTAAAACATACTCATAAGTAGGTTGTGGATAGTAATGCGCCTCCCGCGGTGCACTATGGCAACGTTAAGCTGCTCGTAACGGCTAAACGGTACGGAATCCGGCAGGAATACTTAAGCCACCAGCTACATATGAATTTGATGACGACCTGGGTAGACACAAACTGTTACAACCCAGTCCTGTTTTGTTTATGATCTATATGGACATCGATAGTTCGGCAGGTACCGTAAGTGGTTGGGTAGGTTATCTCGTCTGATCGACTCTGTCCTGCTTAGAATTTGTAGTTCAATTTAATCAACATCCGGTCGATCTAAATTACTACACAGTCCGATGCTGTTAGACATAAGGTCACAGCGGTTCGATACTGTATCGTCAACAATAAAGGCGTGTGGAAGGAGTAATATTTGCTTCGTTCCCTTGTAGATCGAGGACGTCTTACTTTGATGCCGAGACATTCAAAGCGCCGCTTGAGCCGTTCAAGTAGGAGCTTAACGTTCATTCAGCCGTATAGCACTCCTCACGGCTTTGTTGATGAAACTACATTCGAAACTGTTTTGTCCACCAACACCTCCTCTATGCATCTTTAAAGCCGAAATGTGTACAAAGTGGTCCACTCTATAGACGGTTGTGAAAACAAATTATTAAAACCTTTCCAAGACCATAAAGATTTTGAAAATGTTCTAGTGAAAGATGCCTCTTGAAAACCATCATAAAACCTATTGGCCGCCATCAAAACCAGCATAGGACCAAATGGCCACAGCTTTCAAACTTCACGGTGATATCGTGGTTGGTTTTTGTTGTTCTGCTTTGTTCGATTCTCTGCTCTTCTGATTCATTCAACAGTAAATAATGGCTAAGAAAAACGTTCTAGTGTTGCGGGAAATTATGTTTGAAAGCAAAATATCCAAAACATATTGAGTTTTTTTTATAGCTTTTCATGTTCCAAATCATATACGCATTTAATTTAATTGTGAATATTGGCACGATAAAAGCTGTAAATTAATGCGCCTAGGAAATTAGGCAAGTTTGCAACAACAAAAACAAAATTGAAAGAAATATATTCGATAAATTAATCATGAAACTCCTGAAAATTGGTAGAATTCAATGAAGTTATCTAACCGCATACCGAAGTTGGTCTCAGATCTACAGTTCAATTGTATTACATTTAAAATTTGGTGTATTTATTTTTCCACATTTCAAATATTTCATATGTTTTAATATGGCGATTGCAAGAAATCACAGTTTTGCCAAAAAGCTAATTTATCTTAGCAATGGCTACTATACAACTATCTGGTCATTTGATAGCTTTTCTCAATACCAATTAGTCGTTTAATGCATTTACTGGAGGCAAAATGGTTTTAAAATGCTTTTTCAACTGAACATAATAAGATAATATGAATCAGTCCTAAAACGGCATCTCAAAACAGCATTTTACGAGTTCATAAATTCAAAATAAAACCTTTGATAGGAGTAAAAGGAATTTTAGAAGACAAGGTTTCAAGATCGATGTAAAGAAGCTGTGCAGGTTCTCATAAATCTGACTAAAATATAAAACCTACTGGCACCTCTTGGTACCATAATAAAACCAAATTGGTTGCCAGTGGCGTTCTAAAACTATATAGAGCTGGATGGTTTTGACAATGTTACTTGGGATTGGGCGTCCATATGCATAAATCTAAAAGGTGTAAATAAGGTCTGTATCCGCAATAATCCGGACACCTCAAAACATGAATAAATCATAAATTTCGCATTATATTTCCGTCCTAGTTGTTTATTTCAGATTCATGGGATGTGTTTTAACAATTCGTGAAGACAAAACATAGTTATTCGATATTTGCATAAAATTTTCGAACTTTGCGCTTAACTCCGTCCATTAGGGTTTGTACAGACTCTTCAGAAATCGTAGAAGCCGTCTTTGTCCAAATTTGCTGGAAGTGTTTGATGTCTTTGATTCCTTGCTTCTTTCCAGGAAGCTTCCGCTTCATCAGAGCCCAATATCTCTCGATTGGTCGTAGCTCTGGGCAATTTGGCGGGTTTGAGGTTTTTGGTACAATGTTCACTTGATTTGCTTGGTACCACTCCATCATGATACCAAATCGGGCCAGAACAAAGGTTTTTTCTTTGTGACTTTTGATGAAGGGTAGCAATCGCTTCTGCAGACACTCTTTCTGATAGATCTCCTTTTTGATTGTGCCTGTAGTGACGAAAGATTTACTCTTTTTGCCACACGTGCAAATTGCTTGCCACACAAGGTATTTTTTAGGAAATTTGATGCCTTCTTCGTTCTGAAATGCTCAGCTGTAGCATTTCTGGCCATAGCAGAATAAAAAGCCAGCCCTAGAAGCTGCTTGAAATCCTCCAGGACATAAGTTTCATCGTCCATAACAACGCATGAAAACTTCGTCAAATATTCGCAGTACAAACGTTGAGCCCGTTATTTTGCTGCGAAGTTCTGTTTGCCATTGCGATTTGGAACTGTTTTTACTTTATACGATTTAAGTCCCAAACGTTGTTTTGATTTTTTGACAAAACCAGGCGACATCCCTACATTGACAAAAAAGCAATCGTAAATTTTATGTGTCCCACACATAAATTTTTGCAATTTGAGCCACAAATGATATCTATGTGTAAATCCACATACATTCATTGAGTACACATAAACTCTATGTATGTTCGCACATATTTTTCATTTGGCTCATAAATTTTATTTGTGATTCTCCATGGGTTCTGTTTATGTGTGGACACATAAATATTATTCAGAATTCCACATAGATTTTCGCCAATAAATATGTGTCCTTTTTTGTTAGTGTATTTTACGAGCCGCCGTTCGAATGGAGAGATTTGGGTTTTTCGTTAATATCCTTTTCACCTCTCGGTCCATAACAGGATCAGCGCGTCCAATGTTTTTGTCACTTCTCTCCACCGTCAAACGTTCCGAAAATGATTTGAGCACATCGTGAACAGTGGATTTAGGCTAATCCAATGTTTTTGTAAGGTCCCGTATTGACAAGTCAGGATTTGCCGTACGCCCGTACAAAATTCGCTCGCGCACTTGTTTTTCTTTCGTCGCCATCTTGAATACTAAACATGAAATGTAAACATCAATCATAGTCCTTTTCATCATAGACTCTCAGCTATACCACCGTGAAATTTTTCATTCCTACGTGCAATATTCCAAAAGTTACAATGATTTGAAGGTGTCCGGATAAATGTGGATACAGATTTTATATAGTGACTATAATAAAGACTGTATTCGATGAAATTTGGACACACGCAATTGTTCGTAACTTTTTAGCGTGTGAGTAAAAATTATTAAAATTTTAACTGAATGTATTTCATTGTGTTGTGTCAATTGTGTAATGAGTTTCGTGAAAATCGGTCGAGTGATTTCAGTGATGGCTTCGAATGATGGGCACTCACTTCGAAAACCCAAAAGCTTCTCATCGATGGACCGGAAAACAGCTCGGAATCGCACATTCAAACGTATCTCATGTGATCAAAACGTTCAAGGACCGTAAGACAACCAAGCGGAAAAATGGTAGTGGCAAAAAACGTGGCACATCAAATCCGGAGAAGGCCAGGATGGTATTGAACCAATTTAAGCGTTATCCCAACATTTCGATCAGGAATGTTGCGAAAAAGGCGAAAGTTTGTTTTGTGCAGAAAACAATGAAACGTTCTGGATTACATTTGTACAAGGTCCAGAAGGCACCAACCGGAGCGATAAACAAAACTCGGTGGCCAAAACTCGTGCAAGAAAACTGTACAGGGAGTGGCTCACAAAACCGTTCTGCATTGTGATGGACGATGAGACCTACATTAAAGCCGACACCAAACAAATTCCAGGACAGGAACACTACGTCGCCACCTCTAAGTTGGCCGTTCCGGAGAGTGTACGGAAGAAGAAACTGTCGAAATTCGCTAAAAAATTCCTTGTCTGGCAAGCGAACTGCGGATGTGGCAAAATGAGTCAGCCCTTCATCACCTCTGGGACCGTCAGAACAAGGACGAATGCCTCCAAAAACGAGTTCTGGCCTTCTTGAGATCTCACAATGGCCCGACACTGTTTTGGCCGGATTTGGAATCTTGCCACTATGCCCGGCCCATCTTAGATAACCCTCCAAACACTACGGAACTTCGCCCAATTGAAAATTTTTGGGCAATCATGAAGGCAAAGCTCGTTAAAACTCCAAAACTGATAGAAAATGAACTTGAACTAAAGAAAGTGTGGTTAAAAGTAAGTAAGCAAGTCGGTCCTATCATTGCCCAAAATTTGATGAAAGGGGTCAAGGCATAGGCGCGGGCATTCTGGTTGGGAGTAGAGGTTCAATAAAGCAATGATGTCAAAACTTAACCATTTAGTAGTACTTTATTTCCAGAAAGTTTGAAAAAAATCGGGCTCAAGGAAAATTTTTGGTGACCTATTTTGTGTGTCCAAATTTCATCGAATACAGTCTTTATATAATACATAATATATAATATTATCGTAATGTACCACTCGTGCAAAAAAAAACATGTTACTGCATTTCGTTGCATAAAGTACTACTGAAAACAAAACCAAACATCACTTTGTTGATACGCACATCAACAATCCCCGAGACTGGACACTAACCAATCAAACTAAGTGGCGTGGCGCCATCATCGAGTACCAATTTGGTTACCGTCGCGACACTCTCATTGTATTGGGTGTTCATAATAATTCTCTCGCGGTGTTCTGCCTACCTTTTCGCGCCCAGCCAATGTCTCCGACACCATATTATTACTGCTATTATTACTATACATTGTCATTCGAGCCCCCCCCTCCCTCCCCTCTCCCTCCAGAAGATCTCCTTCATTGTACGATCGATCGTCTCGAAGTGGGAAGGCAGGAAGTCTCCATCCGCACTCGCACTCAACAATCCGGCGAAGACGTGCTTCCCTTTTGAAGACGGTGGATCGTTCTTCTTCGACAGCCCTTCGCTCGGCCATAATCGAGTACTCAGTATGCATACCTATAATGGTCCTACCTCCTTCGCAATGTCTATATGGGATTTACCTCTACTTCTCGATGCAAGATCTTTTCGCCGCGCAGGCTCGTTGAAAGTGTATAGACTTTTCGCTTGAATGCGCCCACATGGCAGAATGGTTAGAAACTGTGGATGGCTTTTTGTCGCTGGCTGTCTGTCTCCGTTCCGGTCATTTCCATCAAAGTGATTCATTCCTCAATGATAGCAAGAAGGCTCACTGTAAGTCCAGCATACGTCAAACACTGAACGCCCCTCCGACCTCCAATTTGCTGTTGGCTCGAGGGAAGAGGTTCGGCACTTAGGTACGACCGACGGACGGCGGACACGTGACACTCAGCAAACAAGCCAAAGACGGAGGTAGTCCTCTGCAACAACAGCAGCTTAAAGCAGCGGCGTCTAATTCCCTCTATTCATCATATGGTTTCCTTATGTTCGACATAAATCAAGACCGAATGAAATAAATTAAACCGAAATGCATTCATTTTACCAAGAGCCGTCGAGTTCCGTTTCGTTCCGTTCCGGCGAGGCGGCCTCCAGCCAGCCCATGTGTCTTATGTGCGGTGTTGGTGTGGAGTGACGAATGTGTGTAACGACAACAGCGGCAGCAGTTTCAGTAGCGCAGTGACTCTATTAGAGAATATCGGTCGCATGTGCGCCTCCACTTATGTTCACGCCGCCGCACATATATGTAAGTATGCAATGCTCCGCCGCCAGAGCGAGCGGTTCCTACTTAATCCAACGACAGCGAGTAATCAACACAGATGAGACAATTGAACACGTGCCCCGATCCGTTTTGAACGCTATATGTGGAGTTAGAAAGACGGTCGGTGCGCGATCGGACATTAAAAGGAAGTGTCCGATCTGTGCCGCTGATATTCGTGACGGAGCAGTATCGAACGTGATGTCTTGGGAGTTTTGGGGCATCGTTTTCTTTTGCGTTTCTTTTCTTTTCCTCAAGGAGCACTAAACATTGAACAACTTGGGTTGAAGTTTTCGTTTTACTGCTACGCCAAGAAGAAGCTTAACATTGCTGTTAATTACCATTTTTGTGCCACGTTCGACTGAAATTTGCAGGTCGCCAGTCTTGATTCAATTACAAAGTTTGTTATGTTTGTGTTATATTTTTATCTTAGATTGCAACGTTTTTTTTATCTGAAGAATATTTTTGTTTACGATTTCTGTTATTTTAGCCATATCCACGACCAACCCTTGTAATATATAACAGCAGTATGTAACTCTACAGGGTGCGGCAGAAAATAATGTGGAAATGTTCAAATTTGAGTATTGGGTTAATTCGTGTAGCTGATTTCTGTGTGACTAATTTCTGTCAAAAGTGTATTTGTTTATGTTTACTTTCAAGTGCTGCATCCAAGCATTCTATTTGTTTTATTACAAATTCGTCAAAATGTTCGCGAAAGAAGTGATCACCAGTTTGTTGCTCGACCAGAAGAAGCCGAAAGAGATTGCCAAGGTGGTAGGGTGCCATTTGGCAACAGCTTACAAAAGTCCCTTCAGGATGGTCCTAAGCAGCGGAAGCCGGGAAGTGTCCACGCTTTGCACGCACGCCGAACGTGATTAAATCGGTCCGTGCTAAAATTGCTCGCAATCCGGTGCGATCCATAAGAAAACTTGCAAAGGAAGCCAATATTTCGGAGAAATCCATGCGGAGAATCATCAAAGAAGACCTGCATGCATCTTCCAGAGCTAGAGTGAAACGCCACTTGAATACGGACCGAGTCAAAGAACTACGAGTGACTCGTTCCAAGAGATTGCTTTCCTCGTTGAAAAAGGCAAAAATGATAATGATGTTCTCCGACGAAAAGCTTTTTAGCATCGATACTGTGGCCAACAGCCGCACGGACCGGTTCATTTCACCGCAGAAAATGGAGAACGTTCCGGAAACTGTGAAATTCAAATTTCAAACCAAACATCCGGCTGGTGTCATGATGTTTGGCTTGGTGGCGTCCAACGGTTTGAAAATGCCGCCTGTTTTCATTCATGCTGGAGTTAAAATAAATACCTGTGGCGTCCGATATTCATTCGCCGGCTAGAGATCGGGAGGACAGACTCCACGTGCATGGGGAGTTACTTACATTCGCGTCTTGTCCGTTTGATGTTCCGAGGTGTAAAGAGGTAGAGTCTACTTCGTGCTCATCCAAGTGCCTCTGTAGAGAAAACCAAAGAGCGAGAAATTGAGAGAGAGGGCCCTGAAGTCAACCATAACACGCACATGGCAGTCAATGTCGGAGGACTACGTCCGAAAGGCATACTCTGGCTTCCGGCGTCGGCTCGAGGATGTCATTAATAAAAATGTAGGACACATTGAATAAATTTGTTTAAAAGGACTTTATAAAGATAACTGCACTCGAAAATGTTGATATTATTGTTTGAATTAGTTAAAAATGGGATTTGAAAGAACAAATTTTCGCATTATTTTCTGCCACACCCTGTATATAAAACCTGCAATTTCAAATTATTGAAATATACCTTATTAACAATATAAGTCACTTCACATGTTTTAAGGCGACCCCTTTTTGCACTTGTGGCGCCATAAGTGTCCAAACGTGGCAACTACTACACTCTAAATTCACACGCTCACTACAAGCTACCCAGGTTTTGTTATACCTAGCATAATATTTCATAAGTAGTCAACTCACAAATTTGAAACAAATCACAAATTGTTTACTAAGGCCCTAACTAAGGAATCAATTTCCGAACAACTTGCCGCAATGACGACTTGTTGCTAGCTACCAATGTTACGACAAAAGCAACACGCAACTATGGTTTATTGTAGCTTGAACAGGTCCTATCTAAAATCGTCTGCTGTATAGGAAGCGAGATTTATGGCTAGCAATTATTATATTTGATTTCCATCGAATAACTATCAAATATTACGAAGTAGAGAGATACTTTGATGCAATTAGATAAAATTCTGGCCTGAAAACGATTGAAAAACACAAAACAATAATCATTTAACCTTAGTTGGCTACAAGATTGTTCGCAATATTTTATTGTTGGCAAATGGTGGGGATAAACACATATCGACCTACTCTTTTGTTGCTAGTTTTTCATGATTTTTAGAGACATATTGATTCCTTGGCCCTAATACAACGAAATCGGTAGCGGAGCCGGATTTAAAAAGTGTTCAACATCAAAATTCCATCTCGGAAAAAACGCTGTTGAAAATTACCTAGTCAACCAACAGTTTTCAAACTTTCAGACATTAAAATATAACCCGTTAGTAAGATTTTGGCATATTTATTTCATTCAATTTCAGCGACTCGACGAGTCGAGTTATAAGTGGCGAGTGGGTAGTCCTGAAGAAAATGAATATGTTTTTTTGGCTCAGGAAGTAAGGGTTGTATCCGCAATAATCCGGACACCTCAAAACCTGAATAAAACATAAATTTCGCATTATATTTCCGTCGTAGTTGTTTATTTGAGATTCATGGGATGTGTTTTAACAATTCGTGAAGACAAAACATAGTTATTCGGTATTTGCATAAAATTTTCGAATTTTGCGCTTAACTCCGTCCATTAGGATTTGTACAGACTCTTCAGAAATCGTAGAAGCCGTCTTTGTCCAAATTTGCTGGAAGTATTTGATGTCTTTGATTCCTTGCTTCTTTCCAGAAAGCTTCCGCTTCATCAGAGCCCAATATCTCTCGATTGGTCGTAGCTCTGGGCAATTTGGCGGGTTTGAGGTTTTTGGTACAATGTTCACTTGATTTGCTTGGTACCACTCCATCACAGTTTTAGCATAGTGGCATGATGCTAAATCGGGCCAGAACAAAGGTTTTTCTTAGTGACTTTTGATGAAGGGTAGCAATGGCTTCTGCAGACACTCTTTCTGATAGATCTCCTTGTTGATTGTGCCTATAGTGACGAAAGATTTACTCTTTTTGCCACACGTGCAAATTGCTTGCCACACAAAGTATTTTGGGTATTTTGAGTAATTTCGATGCCTTCTTCGTCCTGAAACGCTCAACTGTAGCATTTCTGGCCATAGCAGAATAAAAAGCCAGCCCTGGAAGCTGCTTGAAATCCTCCAGGACATAAGTTTCATCGTCCATAACAACGCATGAAAACTTCGTCAAATATTCGCAGTACAAACATCGAGCCCGTAATTTTGCTGCCAAGTTCTGTTTGTCGTTGCGATTTGGAACTGATTTTACTTTATACGACTTAAGGGGACCCTCTAATGGATTTGGGCAAAAATAAGGCAAAGTTTGTTTTTTTTTGTGGGAGAATGAAAAGGCGTGCGAACTTCCGGTTGTGACGATTAAATTTGATTATTATTCAAAACTTCAAAGAGATAAAAAAAAATGTGAAAATTCAAAATGGCGGCTACAAAATGGCGATATCTCGAAACCATGTTTTTCAATCTAACTTCAAGCCCCGGGCTTGAAATATTAATCCGATTCCCTCCATCAAATAACTGTTTGAAAGGTTATAATTTTTATACGGCTTGAACTAAAAATTAGCATTAATTAATTATTTATAATTTTTGAACACGGTTGAAATGAAAAAAAGTAGCGGAAAATTAAATCCTAGAGGGTTTGAGCTGTTTAGTGGAATGCCTGTAACTAGAAATTAGAAGAAAAATTAGTATTCTCCATTTAATTACAACTACCTTTGCTTATCTTCGACAGATACGCGTATTTCGTCTACAATGTGCAGACTTCTTCAGTGTCTCGTACTAGTCAAGTCGAGTTATTCGTACGAGACACTGAAGAAATCTGCACATTGTAGACGAAATACGCGTATCTGTCGAAGATAAGCAAAGATAGTTGGAATTAAATGGAGAATACTAATTTTTCTTCTAATTTCTGGAAAATTAAACTTTTCAGTTCAAATAATAACTATGCAATGATGTTAAGTTTAAATTGTCTGAAATTTTGTTCAAACCGTAGAAAATTTTGTTCAAACCGTAGAAAAATTATCTTTCAGAAATGGTAACTATATTTGATTTCTCTCCACTACAGGAGGCTGCAGGCTTGAAGTTGTCGCCCCATGTTTTGCGCGCAGAGGCTTACGGAAATCGCCATTTTGTAGCCGCCATTTTGAATTTTTTCAATTTTTTATCTTTTTAAAAAATTTAATAATAATTAAATTGATTCGTCAAAACCCAAAGTTCGTACGCCTTTTCAATCTCCCACAAAACAAATACAAACTTTGCCTTATTTTTGCCCAAATCCAGGGGAGGGTCCCCTTAAGTCCCAAACGTTGTTTTGAGTTTTGGACAAAACCAGGCGACTCCCTATTCTACGAGCAACCGTTCGAATGGAGAGTTTTGGGTTTTTCGTTAATATCCTTTTCACCTCTCGGTCCATAACAGGATCAGCGCGTCCAATGTTTTTGTCACTTCTCGGTTTCCTCCCCACCGTCAAACGTTCCGAAAATGATTTGAGCACATCGTGAACAGTGGATTTAGGCAAATCCAATGTTTTTGCAAGGTCCCTTATTGACAAGTCAGGATTTGCCGTACGCCCGTACAAAATTCACTCGCGCACTTGTTTTTCTTTCGTCGCCGTCTTGAATACTAAACATGAAATGTAAACATCAATCATAGTCTTTTTCATCATAGACTCTCAGCTAAACCACAGTGAAATTTTTCATTCCTACGTGCAATATTTCAATAGTTACAATGATTTGAAGGTGTCCGGAAGGTCTGTATCCTTATTCAACTCAAAATCAACATCGGTAATGCGGGATCGCATCAATTCAACAGTTCTAGACAAAATAGTCAAAAGGTCGAAAGTAACATTTGTTAACAATGACTTCTAGCATATTTTCATGGGATCTGTTTGCTCCCACAAACAAAATAGCACAATAAACAGATACAAGGAGTTATTACCTTCCCGTCGGTAGTGGATATAGATGTTAGCAACCTGGCATTTCCAGGAAATTTACTGTTTAAGTCATTGTTTGCAATTGTTACTTTCGACCTTTTGACGATTTTGTCTAGAGTTGTCAAGTAATGAAGCGTTAGATAAGCTTAAAAATGTAGTGATACAGTACCAAGGCAATAATACTACTTTAGCAATGTCTTATCGCATTACAAAAGATATAGCATTAGTTCGATCTTAGTGCCTTTTCAGCTTTAATCTAACATCAGTGATGCACTAGGCGTAATACAGATGCCCTATATATGCATGCTATAACAGCCTCGTGGTTACTTGGGTAGTAACTAGATCTCATGGAACCCCTAAGTAACATTCGTAACATTGTTGTTGTTTCGTATTTACGTCACTTTCGGCCTGAAGCTGGTACGTCATGCCAGGGAAACAACGAAGACTCTACATATCGAACCCATCAACACATGGGCAGGGACCAACGGCTTTAATTCGCCTCCTCTGAAGGAAACCGTGATCAGCGGAATTTTTAAACAAAAAAATACAATAAAAAATTATTCACCAGCATTTCGAATGAATTCTCTGACTTTTCGTATCATTTTTTGCACAGTAGAGTTGTCAACTTGATCTGCCGTCTTCTTCCACCACTTCTGCAAATCAGATGGGCTTTTGATTGTTCTGCCACGTTTTTAGCGATTTCAGCGATTTTACATGCGATTATCCTGCCACCTATTAGTAAATACGAATAGCCAATATTAGCCATGGCAAAAACAGTCAGGCAACTATGCTCAATAATATGTTCGTACTGCCCGCTCCACCCCGGAGCGAAAACATTGGACATACTGATACACACCAATTTTAGAATCATACTGAAGCTATTAACGTATTAATTCTTTAACCATTTCACATTTAAAGTTTGCTATATAGATGCATTGAAGTTCTCTGACCTTCTGGTGAAGCATTCAATCTTTTTCCTATGGTTCTGTCGAGGATTTTTTTTATTGAATTATTGGAGGATTCTCTGAATTTTGGAAGAATCCCCAAAACTTTTTTGATATATGAACTTCTAGATTTTTTTTATACTTCTCTGCTATACTCCAAGGAATTTTTCTTACCGATCTTCGAGAAAGCTTCATTCTGAAATTCTGGAATGTTCGATTCTGGATTTCAGGAAAGCTCTCTAGCACATATGAGTAGTTCCAACTAAGTTTTTGGGAAATTTACATCGAAACTTCTGGTGAATCCTCTCCCAAACTTCAGATGAGATTCCTGAGATTTTTGAGAAATTCCTTCTCAAACTTATCGGTAGTTCCCTCTCTGGTAAGTTTTTCCTAAAATTCTGGGAAGTTTTTTCCAGAGCTTATTCTATTTAAACATCTGATAAGTGCCATTCTCAACTCCGAAGAAAATTTCACCAAAACTTTGGGGAAGTTCTCTAGAATTAACTTCAGGAAAGCTTTCTAGCATTTCTGGGAAATTTCTTTTGGAACTTTTGAGAAGTCCTTTCCTGAACTTCAGAAAGTTCTCTCCTAAATTTCAAGGACGTTCTGAGCTTTGTGGAAGTTTGTTTCTGAATTTTTAAGGAAATTCTAGATAGAAAGTTCTCTTAAGAACTTCGGGAAAGCTCTCTAGCATTTCTGGGAAGTTCCATATAAAATTTTGGGAAGTTTCTTTTGGAACTTATGAGAAGTCCTTTTCTGAACTTCAAAGAAGCTCACTCTTGGATTTCTAGGACGTCGTGAGCTTTGTGGAAGTTTGTTTCTGTATTTTTGAGAAATTATAGATACCGCCCTACCTGATTAGTTTCCTCCTGAAAATCGGGAAAAAAAATACTTGGACTTCTGGTAAAACTCCAAAACCTCTGGAATGTTCCACACTTCTAAGTGTCTTCTTCCCTAAACTGCTTCCTGAAGCTCTAAGAAGTCCTTTCCTTATTTTTTGGGAAGTTCTCTCCTTAACTTTTGCGAAATATGATCTTGAACTTCGTTTGAACTTGAAGATTTTTCAGAATATTCAAGCTTGAAGTACTAGAAGTTTTTCTTCAGACTTCAAGAAATCTCGGACCTGATTTGCATTCCAAGTGCAAATGTACGGAAATAATGCGTTAAGAAGTACCTCAGAAAAAAATCAGAGTTCCAAGATAAATTCCAAAAACCCATCACATTTACTATTGTTCTGAGTTTCCGTGCGGCTACCGCCCAATCGGTAAGACCTAATTTTAGGATCACAACAGAGAAAATTAAATTTTCTTTTTGTTATGCTGACCAAAAGGGCATTAATGGTCCTAATGAATTGCGCTCTTGGTTTCCTACCACTTCTGTTGAGCATTAGTTTTGCTGGCTCCACGCCACAAAAAGCCTCTGGCGATATTCGCAATTTAATCAGTCATTTGAACTGACGGTAATTTGTTTTGTTTTTAATAGGATTAGACATTTTTTGCTTGAGGAAAATTGCTTTTCTGGTAATTTACCTGAAAAAAAAAATAGTTTAGTGTATTTCTTACCTTGCTTACACCCCGTTCACACTACAATCTATAATACGTGATATAGAGTATCTTGTTATCAACATTCATGCATCTAGTTTTCTCTTACAAAAATGTACATGGCATTTTGAAGTCAACCAACACGAACCGATGAAAAACGCATATCGAAACAAACCCTTACTCGACAAAATGTGACAGATCAGACGACAAAACTTGGATGATCTCGACATCGGTAATAGCAAAATCGATCTTTGAACGAGCAAAGTGAAGGTCGACTCGATTTCTATAATTTCATTTTCATTTCATTTTCATTTTGCAGCGTTTGGTGGGTCAATGAGAGCGCAAGTCAATCCAAAGCCTAGCGTTGGGAAGGGATAATGGCGAACTGGTCTATGCGGACTGCTTGAACGCGAGAGGATAAGGATTAGGTTGGGGCCAGGGCTTTGTAGAGCTCTTGGAATGAGATGGCCGCGTTGCTACAAAATTACCTGAAATGTGTAAATTAAGATAAATTACGTAAGTTCTCTTCAAAAACATGTATGTTGATAATAAAATTTCTGTGTTATTTGATTTCTGTTTGATTTCTTATATACTGACTGATATAAGACTGATGATATCTGATGACTGAAGGTCGATTGTTCTTTTATCTATCCATTTCACCGCATTTTTTCGGCTACCTAGACCGCGTCCAGCGCTTGCTGATTTGGTGCTTGAACTTCGTGAACAGTCGGGGTCATAGTGGTTGCAAAACCACCAGCATAGAGTTATAAAAAAGAGGAAGAAGGTTTTAGTGGAATGCAGGGTGTTTGTGAGATTATTGGTAATATTCTCACAACGACTCTTCGTTTCTTTGACCAAAAATTTCAAATCACCGTACCCCAGCAAAACTTAATCGCAAACTCTAATTCTAATAACTCTTGCACATTTATTGTCTTAAATTCCATATCTCAAAATATTTCTAATATGACACCTAGGCATAGACGATTCTGTTTCCTATCTAGGGAGTTTATCTTTAATTTGCTCCTCCCTTCCACTCATCCACTGTTTGGCTTGGAGGGTTCATGTTCCTACTCAATCTGACCGCCTTGCAAGCAAGTAATACGAAAACAATGATCCTCTCAATGATATCACTCATCAAACACCGCTACTGATATAAAACACATGGAAAGGTCCATACTACTGCTTCAAATGGTGTTTCCCAAGCGGGCCCTCCGCGTCCTATCTCTAATATACATGCTTGTTATCGTCTGTCTTAAGTAACACTTTTCTGTGACCATGTGTGCATCATTTTGAAATCAGATAATTACCCTGATCAAAACATTGACCCCTTTCTGAAATGGTGCAATTACATTGAGATAATCTACCATGAGCAAATAAGGTATTTTGGTTATTCATTCCATAAAATGGATAAACAACAACATAAATTGCCACGAGAATTAAAAGTGTACTTTTAGTCGTTTTCCCTAGATTGAAAGTAAAAAGTCTAAGAGTGAATTGCGACCAGTATCACTCCTGATGTTAGTGCCTTTATATAAACGTTCTACGACGTGGCAGTAAAAAAATGATGAGAATATGTGATACTTTCACTACTGGTCAAACTCTTGGCCTCACATGCATGTTTATAGCATGAGATAAGCCCTCTCACCGTCGACAAGGTGAAAATTTTGACCCACGAGAGGGACTCAATTTCTCGATTTCCATAATTGGCCCCATAATAAATATTGTGCACAATATCCTAATTGTCACCAATACCTTTGCATATGCAGATGCAGATTGACAGATGCCCTTTTAGTAGAATTCGACCGTTGTTTAGTTTAGCATAAATTGGAAATCAAGTGACCTGTCGGTTTATCACTGTCTATAGCATGTGTTATAGCGCAGAGTTATATAGTTTGTGGTACTGAAGGGCCTGCAACTCTTTAGGACGAATCAAATCCTGTTGTTTTGATAAACCTGGCGATATCTACCACCCATCATGCTAAATCGACAACACGAGACAAATCACCCGGATCGTCTGACGATGTGCGTTCAATGAATTGAGTAGAATTTCGCGTTTATTTATAAATTGTAAAATGGACTACCATCCGCTTGCAGTTCTAGCCGACATCGTGGAGGGTATCGAACGAGACAGGCGAAAAATAGACTGAATTGTCAAACGGCAGCTGCGGCCATTCGTGATGATGGTGATGATGATTACGAGACTTGCAGCACAACAGCAGCGCACACATGTGCGTAAACAAGCCCTAATAATGATGACGACGACGACGACGACGACGACGACGACGACGACGACGACGACGACGACGACGGCGGCGATTCCCGAAAATTCACGCCGCGTGAGATCGGTGATGTCTTTTCGGTAAAGGTAGCATCTCATGCTATATGAACTTTACTCCTTAGGGGATATTGCCACCGCGTGGCGCTCCAATGTGGCATCATCGCAGGAGCAACATGATATACCTACTTCCCAAAAATAGAAAGGTGCATCGCGGCATTGGACTGCAGCGGCAGACGCCACATGCTCGATAGATCTCTTCGTCCTCCTCGAAGGTACGGTCGATGTGCAATGAGAATGTCTTTCTTCTTGCTATTAATAATCCTGAAAATGTCTCCAGTGGCAATGGCACGGCCAAAAGCGGCGAAGAACGAGGAGATTTCAGTTCTCGCGCCTTTGGTGAACACGTGCAGCATCTCTTGCGGCTTGCCACAAATAGCGCAGCGCTGCTATGGCATGGTTCAGCTTCTTCCATGACTGTATATCGAGATCGATTGGTGCATATTGGCTCAATGAATGACATAACTCACGCGAGGTGAACTGATTTAGGCCTCACCCTGAGACAAATGTGTTTTTTAAAGGTTGGATGCTGCTGCGTGAGAGGTATTTTTTCTGTGGGGTTAGACCTTTTGAACGAATTCCAATTGGTGCTTGTTTGCGCCTAGCGCCACACCTTTACGGCGGTTGCCTCGTAAGATGGTCTTTAGAACGCACCAAATCGAAATCTAATGACTTTCAATCCTTCGTCGAACAGCTGCAAACGGTTCAAAAATAACAAGAAGCAAACGCGAAGTTCCAATATTTACCGACACCCGGTCTGAAATCCACAATGAAGTGATTTAGCCCGCGTTTGCGACGATCACGACACGACGGCAAACGAACGGCGTGAACCGCACCAGAAGGGCAGCTTCTCACACTTATTCGGTTTACTTCCGTCCAGCTGGACACAGCCGAGCGAGCCACCCGTTGTTGGCGTCTGATCATCTGCAACAGCATCGAACAATCAAAATGTTTGACATAACTCTCGCTGCCTGCAATTCCTATGCCTACTAGGCTGTATTGGCTGTTGATGATGACGATGGTGATGGGGAAGAAGGTGAAGAAGGTGCGGTGCGAGAGGGCCCCGGTTGAGTCATTCAAATATGTGTATAATCGGATGGCGCTGCTGACCGGCAGCAGCTGAAACATCAAATGTAACTCAACGCGAATCATACCTGGCTCGTAACGGGAAAATAGATTGAAGGAGCTCCATTGGCCACCAATCACAACATAATCCGATTTAATACGCGTGCGTCAATTGGTTATCAGCGGAAAAATACAACCGATTTTTTTTCAGCCCCTCGCTTTGATAGGCAAATGTATCATCAATAGATGGTTATATATTAAGATACGGCAAAATGGATTATTAATTAAATTTCTCCTGTTATCGCAGTAATAATTCATCTTGGAATTGTCATTCATTCAATTGTTCCTGAATTTTCGTAGATCAACCAAAAGTTTTTTGAGCAAACTTTCGAATACTTGATATAATTGAAGGAAACCTACTATTTTCGCTTTTGAGTGTCGCTATAGACAGTTTCATGGAATAATTCGCTAATTAGCCTCCAACGATGGTTATGACAAATTGGAATACCATTATATGTATATCAATTGGTTTCTTCAGCTATCAAGTTTCTGAGAATACTTCCCGAGTAATTCACGTTTAAGGGCATAAAAGCCATATGCAAACAATGACTTTAAATTTCGATTTCTCTTGAATCTTAAATCACTCTCGTGAAATGAAAGCAGCATCTGGTAGAAGAATGTTAGTTCACACCAAATTTAGTTGCTGGATATAGTAGCATTCTCGTGATTCGTGAGAGATCAACGTTTCAAGTTATTGAGCATGAGCATGAGTACGATTGACCGCCCGAGGTTGCTACTCCGTTATTGCCAGATCAGCTGTTATTACACAATGAACCAACAGATGATGCTTGGGACCAGTATACATCCTCAATGTGTAAAAACTGGTGATCCCAAACCCAGGCAATACCAGCACCGGCCTCGCCCGAATGCAGGTCAACTAGGGAATAGGTAGGAACATGTTGACGTGATGCTCGCTTTATTGGAAGCCGAGAACTCCTCTGCACTTCCACGAGAAATCACTGGGATGTTGGATAAAATGGTTAGGTTTTCAGCGGGATCCGTTTTGGTAAACGATGTGCCTAATTCAACTGACGTCGGCAGCGAATAAGATATTCAACTATATTCCCGATTTATTCTCTGTACAGAGATGCACATAAAAGTTATTCTAATTTTGGCATCGATTTACACCAACAGTAAGGATGCTGTTGGGACCACTCACAAGTGTGGGTGGATTATTTCAATGGAATACAAGAATACGTTAAAAACATTGAGTTTGAGGATCGATTTAGACCAAGAGTAGGGATGGTATTGGGGCCACTCGTAGGGTGGCTTATTTCACCAGAATACAAAAAGATGATGGGATTGTGTTGGGATAACTCACAAGCATGGGTGGTTTATTTCACCAGAATACAAAAATATGTTGAAATGTCGACCTCTAGGACCGCTTTAAACCAACAGTAAGGATGCTGTTGGGGCTACTCACAAAGGTCGACATTTTTTTTTGTGGAAAAAATCTGTATGAAATAAAAACAATAAACAGAAGACCGCTGTGAAACAAATAAATTATTAAAGATTCAACTGTTTTTCGCTGAACCTTTTTTACTTAGGATGCTAGATATTAAAACAAGATATTGTTAAATAAAATGTCATTACAAATAATAAAGAATTACTTAAAAGATAAACAAAATGGCCCATCTTTATCGTTTTTATGATCTTAAAAATTCCATTTAAAATACAGTATTCATTAAATTTTGTCGGCCCCTCAGCAAATCAATAATTACGTTATTGTAAATCTAAATATATATAATCTATCTTGAAAATGGATGAATAAGAAGGATATCACAGGGGTTTCCAAAAAAAGCATATTAGAATATTAGACTAAATTATCAGTAAGAAGCTGACAGTATTTAATCCTCATTGTATTAACCCTTCAGATTCTATTTTAGGCAGATGAAAATATCTAAAATAAATTCAGCAGTGGCGATGTTTATATATGTGCCCCATCTCTTTATTCATACTACCCAGGAGATTCAAACTTGAACCTCATAAAGGCTGGTTTACAGTTCGGGAAAAGCGTCACGGGATTTGGACGCCTGTGTGTTTAAAATGGAGGCCGGGATTTGAATTCCCGTGGTGGGAATAAAGTCTACACAAAAAATACTGTTTTCCTGATGTGTAAACCCAACCGCGGGATTTACTTCGGGAAATAAAATTCATCTCTACACACTACTTCTTTGGCGGGAACAAATCATTCCGAATTGGTTCCGGGCGGATTTTTCAAGTTTGAACTTGAACAGGGAAAAAATATTAAAATGGAGCCGAGTTTTCTTCGAAACAGTTTTTTTCGATTTTGATGTGCTCGAAGACTTTGATGGTTTTATCATTCAGAGTAAAATCGATGAGCAGCTGACCCACGATGAAATATTGGAAGAAGAAATTATAGAGTTCGTGCCAAAAAAAAAGAAACGCGGGGCCAAAAGGACAAAACGGAACAAGGAGATTGCCATCAAAGTTGCTCTTTGCCAAGAAATTTCTAAACATCCTTGCTTGTACAAATAACAAGCAGGGAGTATTCCAACAAAATGGCTAAAGATGCAATTTGGCAACAAATCAGTTGCATTATTTCATCGTCCCTGAATAAATCTATCCAGTACTGGGATGCTCTGAGGGAATCGACCAGGTAAAAAACATACATTGTTAAAGTAAACTTAAATAAACTAATTCGTAAATTTCTAGAATGTATCTTGATAAAGCTAAACTCCAGAAGATTTGTGATAAATCCGGTGCACCAGCAGATGTGTTGGAGCTTTACTAGCCGGATGGGTCTCAGCGATTCGATATGCGGTCCTGCCGTATGCTGCGTTTCTGTTCAAAAGGAAATTTTGAAGGGCATAGCATGCAGCAACAATAAGTTTGACCTTGTCTGGAGCACAAAGAAACTCTTATCGAAAGCATCCCCAACGCATCGTTAAAATGCCAAATGCATTCTCAACAGTGCGATGCGCACGCGAGAGTTTATAGTTAAAGATCCGTTGGTCTATAGTAAGTTCGTTAGTTGGGAGACCCAACATCGATAAAAATGAATCGGTAGTTAGCTTGCAGCCATCAATATAATGCTATGGTATTGCTGCAATTTAAAACCATATAATGCATGATAAGTAAAAGTGTGTTGTGTTCGTAACTTAATTGGAAATTGAATAGATAGGTTTAAGTAATTTTAACATTCTGCTTTATAGTAGATGAAATGTAAAATCAATTACTTTATTGGTACTCCTTCGATAACTAGCAACGTAATATATAAACATTCGATGAACAAGAAAAATAAAAGTGTTTCTGACAAAACTCGACAACTTTTTCAAAACTACGTATCTGATTTTGTAAACAAAGAGGGGCGTAGGATTCAAAAGTTAATTTTAATGAATTAGCATGTTCACGCAAAGTGACCAACACAACGAATGACATTTTCCTAACATATGGTGATGCTAGTTTCCGTGGGGGTGTAGAGAGTTTTGAGAAATTTAGGTTTGAATCTTACTTTCCCTCTTTGTTTACAAAATCAGATACGTCATTTTGAATAAGTTGCCGAGAATAGATCAACGAAGTTTCATAAGAAACTTACACGCTCAAAACTGCCTCTCTTTCGTTTGTATTATTGTCCTTTTTTTCTCACGGAAAAGTTATTCAATTTTCGTAAAAAGAGGAACAATTCAATTTATGAGTTGTTCCATTTGTTACGAAAATTGAGTTAAAAAAGGACAGCGACACAATTGAAAGAGAGGCAGTTTTGAGTGTGTAAAGTAGTATGCGTGCTGCATCAATATTTGGACACTTCTCAGTATTAATTTCAATTGCCTACCAAGCTCTGCTCAGCACTTTAAATTTAGCATGACTGAATGTCATCGTTCAAAATCAACACACATCTCAATTATGATGGTAAGTACATGAAATATTTAATCAACATATCAACGTCCGAATTTAGAGACTATCCGAGTATTGATTAAGCATGGCACTCATTCCAGTCCAAACCCGGATTATTGAGCGACAATCGATCCTTGAACTGTAATCGCAGACAGGAAATCGCTTATTTCACCATAGTAAATCAAAGAGAAGGTCGACGAGGAGAATCGATCATCAAAGATATACCCTTTGCCACTTTGGATTAAATTAATGTCCACAGAGATCTTGTCCTGTAAATGACTTATCTACATAGATTATAATAGTTTCAGAAAACTAATGGCAAGTATCGAGTAAGCTTCAGGATCATCTAAGAGTAGTAGAGTTGTGGAATAAAAGTGGTTATATAAAATGAAAAATTATGGAATCATTCACCTTGTAATTGTAATACAACGAACCTGCATTTGCTGGACATTTGATGCGTACATGTTTACCATCCAGCGAACCGAGGCAGTTGGGCATATTCCACCTCTTTTTGAACTCTTGACCAGTTATCTTTCGTGTATGCCATAAACTCCGTTTTTGCGAGCTCCTCGTAAATGATCTGGCATGTCTCCTTTATAATAATGCAGCTTGATGCCTTGCTGATACGGTAGTTGCTTGCAGCATAGCTTTGCTTGCCAGCGACATCATTACCCGGTCAACCGAGCTGGCTGCTGGCAGTAGGAAGCCATGGCAAGCAAGCTTAACGCTGACAGCCAGCCCGCTCGAACGGATGCAGTGATTATCACGTTGGTTTGGGGAAGCCATCAATTCAGTATCTAATTACTCGAATGTGCAGGCCAAACGTTGCTTTGCAATGATTCCATCTGGGCGAGTACATCTCTTCGGTTCCAGACGATGTTTCACTCTTTGGAACAGTTCTTCATGAAAGTTTTGAGCAAACTCACTGTTCCATTCTCGCATGTCATCAAACTGTGGAATAATATAAATATGAATTTTGGGGTACTTCGGAAAGGCATAGCTATTACTTACATCTTTCGCAAATCTCCCTTTAGTATTCCTTTGTCATAAGTAAGGATTTACCCAGCAACTCCTGGTGTTTTTGTTTGATTTTCGCTTTCTTTTTAATATAAATCCAATAGATAATGTCGAAGCAGCCACTAGTAACAATTTTTTTTCAAAGCTGTTCATTTTTCAATGCTTCGGAAAGAACAAACTTAGACAAATGTAAACAAAACGTAAAATCTGTGACGTTAAACTTGATTATCACTGAGTGTGGAGAAATGTGGAGAGATGTCACCTGGAAAATTTCCCGAGCCAAATCCCGAGTGAAATCCCGTTTCAAAATCCCGTGAGGCATTTCCCGAACTGTAAACCAGCCGTAATCGACTGGAATTAACCCCATTATCGTCCTTGTTCAAACCTGGAAAAAAAATGAACTGCATGCGCACTTGTACAAACGTTATTACGGGGATAGATTTTGTAATAAATCTGGATCAACAATAGAAAAGGGCCCATCAACATTTGTAAACAAACACTTCTGAGCCCCTTTTCTCGCAAGCCGTTGGCTATACTAGCAAACCTACTGAATCGTCGTGTAGAGGAAACTTTCCCCTACATGATGATGGTATTGGTTTGCGTGGGTGGCCTACGCTTTGCGAGGAAATAGGCTCAGAAGTGTTTGTTTACAAATGTTGATAGGCCCTTTTCTATTGTTGAACAAGAAATGGTTGGTGTACTGTCGTAAGCAAAATTTATTTGTCAACGACGTCTCATCAACTCGATAGACTACAAAAAGCTGAACGCTGAGACGCTTATTTATCTATGCAATCAGAAGAAATGTCCAACTCTGACTTTTACAATTCATGAACTATAGCGTGCTATTTATTATCCACCTTTCTGGTAGCACTGCTACACGCGAAAAAAAACCACAGTAGAAACTACCATTTCGAGGGTTAAATTGAGCGCAAACACCAACAATTTTCACCTGACTACAAATGCGTTTGATTTTACCATGCCTGCGATTAGATCAACCATGGTGCAGTTGATACCAATATAAGTCTGTCAAATATACCACTAACGTTGAAGGTTTCACCAAAGACGTATATCGAATTCGTTTTTGAACCTAGGTTGGAACCAGTTCCAACCTGCGATACCCGAACTTATTGTCAGTGCAAACCTCAATCCGATACGAGTTACAAATAAAACCATACACACTGGCGTTTAACACACAACAAGCCGATCCAATTTCGATACCCGATCCAGTTTGGAACTGAACCAAAAACGAATTCGCTAGTAGTAAATTTGACAGAAATGTCATGGTAGTTTTAAAGATAGGCGGAGTCAAGTAAAATGGTAGTTTTTACTACAAGATTTTTTTTCTGTGTATGCATCAATACGCTACACTCAAAAAATATTCACATAATCAGTGGAAAATATCCGTTAGAAATTCACTTAACTTTCATGTGATAGAGAGAGTGAGTGAGAAAAAATTCTACATGACTAATCATTTACATTTCACTGGACACATACGATTCACTTTATTTTGAAATGCATTCAAAATAAAGTGAATCTTATGTGTCCAGTGAAATGTAAATGATTAGTCATGTAGAATTTTTTTGACGTAGGACTTACGTCTCTCTTTTTTATTCCTGTATAGGGTCGCCGTTCTTAAATTTCTGAAATCGAAAGCGTTACGCGGGTTTGGAGACTTTGAACGCTGATATCTACTCTCTGGCCCACAAAAATTTAACGATAAGTATTTAATTCGAAAGGTAGAACATCACAGCTGAATCCCTGTTGCTAACATAATTCATTGTATTTGTTTAAACTAATTAAAAAGTACTTACAAGAAACATTTCTGAACGCACAAAGCTATTGGTCGAAAATGACATCATATTTGTGCCACGATCTGATTGGTTCATTCTGCCACAGTAACCGCCCCAGCGAATCTGAAACATGTGGGAACGACCGAAGACCAATCACCAGTTCTTGCTGTGCATTCGAATGCGACAGACGTGTCGACGGAGCACCGTGGTAGAAAACGCCGCCTGTGAAAAGAAGAAGACCAGAATCATCTCACGTCACCTGCAGCTGGCCATCCGCAACGACGAGGAGCTGAAATTTGTTTTTCTCCGGTGTGACCATTTCACAGAATGGTGTCCTGCCAAACGTCCTGCAGCCCAAGAAGGGTGCACTGGCGAGCAGTCGTTGCTCAGAGAAGCGTTGGTGCAGTTTGCTGTTGGTGCCGATGCTCCCGTCAACCTCGCTGCGAGAAACATGGCTGCTGAAGCCGCCCGTGACGAGACAAGAATCAGTCATCCCACGTCACCTGCAGATGGCCAGCCACAACGATGAGGAGCTGAACGGAGAAAGGAAGCTCAAGGGGCATCGCAAACTATTTCCCCCCGTCAACTAAATCCGTCCTTTTCAGGACGACCAAATCAGTTTACTAACTAAAGAGTTTGGTTGAAGTTTTCTCTTGTGCTGTTTGAAATTCAGTTACCGCGTCACGGCTTAGCATAGCATTCATTAAACGCCGCGTTTCAGGGTATATCACAAAGAACCTTGAACAACTAACGAACGAAATTCTAGAAGAGATAATTCGAGCCGAACTGCGACACGCCAGAAACCGACCATGTAGTTGATTTCGTTGTAGTTCCTAGTTGTGCATACCGGATTAGTTGCTGGCAGTAGCAAGCAAATTAGGCATATTTCTGTTAAGAAAATCATCCAATTACTGTGGCGCAATAACTGAAGTTCGTCCCCTTTGATGCAATTTGTATCACATTGACTTCGTTGGTACCGCCTTCTTTCGTGAAATAGCATCCGACGCCATTGCCATTCAGTCTTCGGCACTCGTAGTGCTGTGCAGAGCCACACTGCTGTAGCAACGCAGTAGGCGTGCGAGCACACTGGAGGGTGCACTGGTGAGCAGTAGTCATCCAGAGAAGTTGGTGCAGTTGGCTGTTTGGGCCGATACTCCCGTCAACCTCGCTGCGAGAAAGAAGGCTGCTTAAGTCTATGAGTTGATGGAAAAAAGTTACCCGTGACAACAACGGGACAAGAATCATCCCACGTCACCAGCAGTTGACCACTCGCACCGACGAGAAGCTGAACCAAGAATACCAAGAAGAAACCCCAAGTTCAATCGCGAATAATGTTTCTTTACCGTCAACTAAATCCGTCATTTTCAGTACGACCAAATCAGTTCGCTTATTAAAGAGTTTGTTTGGGTGAATATTTCTTTTGTGCTGTTTCAAATTTCAATCATTCGATAATCAAATAATTTTGAGAAAGTGAAATGTCGCAGCATATGTCGCAGTATGTGACTAGAAAGGAGAAGAAAAATTAGTATTTCCCAATTTAATTCCGAGTCTTTCGTATCTGGCGTATCTGTCGTAGAAAATACAACCGGGGCCGTATCATTATTAAAACCAAACGGTCCTTTTCAGGGCCACCAAATGCTATCTAAAGAGTTAACAATAGAATTTTCGTACATATTTACTTCCCAATGCTGGTCTATCGTTCAATTAGCACTATTTCGACCTAAACTCCTGTCAGCAATAATAGACTCTGAATTCCCAAACAGACCACAACCAATTCAACGCAATAAGGATAATGATCTACAGGTGGTCGACAGAATATGCTCTTATTTTGCATTTTGCATTTTCGCTCCACCATCTCGGAAGCATTATGAACAGCTTCGTAGATGACATTTCCAAGCGGATTGAAAGCGTAGCTTCTCGACTGACTTAAATCAATTGGCGGATGACGTCTCTGGAAATTTAAACCGCCTTTCGATCATGCTGCCGGGAGAGCTAGCCAAACACGAGAAAAGCTAAGCCGTGGCCGAATAAACCAGCTTCATGACGTAATGAGGTGGTAACAGTAGCTGTTTCCTTGAACCCAAATTGGCCCTTTTCAGGGCCATCAAAACAACTGGAAAGAGAGTAGACATGTCGTTGGGAGTGCTGGGCTTTGGGGTGGTCGATTGTGAAAAATATCTTTCGTTTGCCGAAGCCGTAATGTTTCCGACATTTGTACATTTGGCAGTGTTGTAGAACCCGTAAGCAATTGGTGGAGTATGAAACCTGCACCTTGGATAAAAGTGTCCCAAATGACTAATAACCCATTTGCACTACAAGGTTTATTACGTGATATAGAGTATCTTAATATCATATGTCATACATATTATTTCCAGTGAAAGTAAGATGTATGAATGTAGATACCAAGACAGGCTATATAAAATAATTAAGGTTGTAGTGCGAACGTTTATTGTATGGGAGCTAGATTTGGAACGAGACCAATTTCGGCCGATCCTTAAACAATTAAGCGATTCAGATTGCACATTGCTGCGTAGTCCTACGTCACCTTTGCGCACAATTCCATTGGGCTGTACCTTATAGTTTTTGTCCTTAGTTTTTTATCAGTTCTTGCCTACTGTGCAATGGGTCGTAAAAATCAATAATCCACGCGGGTGGCATCCTCTTCCGAAGCCATACCGGAGCCGGGTACCTTGTGGAAAAGGATGGTTGTGACAATTAGATTACTACAGGGTGGCCACACAAGCTTAAAATAAAAATTCACGCATTTTTCCCGCCTTATTTTCCCGACTGTTAAGATGAGTTAATATAAAATATTCGTAGCTAAATCTTTAAGCTCCCAAACTTTTTCCATTTTGATTTACAACCAGACACTTTCTATTTATTTAAAATACGCCTTTTTGTGCGACAGGATGAGCCAATTTTCAATAAATGTTGTCAAATTTGGCAGCTCCTTTTTGGTTCTAGCCAAAATTTGTCCAAACCATTTTCTTTTACCTGCACAGCTGCCCAAATTCTTCTTTCACCATGGCTTAACACCCTTTCAAACGCAATTCGCCAAACTTCAAACACATTCGCCACCACATGAAAGAAAAGTTCATTTCTGGCCTCACCTGTTACAGCCGTGTAGTCAGATCTTCTAAGGGCATCTTCAACGGTGGTTCAAATCGTGGTTTGGATTTATTTGTTTAGACCAAACGCAAAAACATCGCTGCATCGCTAGTGTTTGTAAATTTTGTTTTAAACCGGATCTATTTTGCATCATTTCAGAACTTAAATAAGCTTCTAAGTTTCTTACTGAACGCACTCTTTAAAAATTTAATTTAATGAACTTCGGAATATTTATAAGATTGGGTTGAAATATCTATAATGAACATGCCAGAAGTTGGTTCAACTTCTTGGCAGTTGAATAAAATAATTGGAAGTTTCCATGTAATCATGAAGTTTGCTCGCTGTCTTTCGAGAAGAGAAATGGTGGAACTTTAGAGAAGTTCATTAAATTGGCGAAAATTTTTTAACGTTTCTGGAAACTTGGATGAACTTCCAAAAAGCTTGCTGATCGTCCATGGAATAGGAACAACTTTCTGGAAATAACGGGAACTTAGAAAATCAAATTTCGCTTCCCAGAAGTTGTTTTAACTTCCAGCAGGTACATATTCTGTGATTAAAAGCAGAATATCACACATATTTAAATAAGTTACGAGAAATTGAAAAAAAAAATATTGAAAGCCGTGGAATTTCTGTGGAACAGTTAGCATTACCGTGATGTTGTTAAACGGTACAAGAACTTTTTATGATCTCCAAGAATGTGAATAGGTGGAAATTCTATGAAATTGATTAAAAAGTAGTTGGTTTTTTTATTCTCGTTTTGGTTGGGTTCGAAAAATTATCGAGTAGTAAGAAGTTTAAGTTCTTCTTAAAACTTAAATACCCTGAACTTTTGGGATGTTTTCGGAACGATTGGAAAGTTTCTCGATCACCTGGAAAGATTCATGAGAAACCCTGAACTTCAAGGAAGTTTCTTGAACTCCTACATGTTCGCTGGACTTCTAAGAAGTTCTGTATATGCCTAGCAAGTTTCATGAAATTCTAAGAAGTTCACTAAACCTCTAGGAAGATCCGCAAACTGTTGAAAAGCTTCATGAATTTATTGACTGTTTTCTATTGGAAGTTCTCTAATTTTCTGGCAAGTTCTTTGAATTTTTGGGAAGTTCCCTGAACATCTTGAGTAGTTCTATGAACTTCTGAAAAAATACCCAAACTAATCTGATAAGTTTTCTAAACTTGTAGAAGCCTCCTGAATTTCTGGATAGCTACCTGAACTTCTGTGAAGAACCCTTTACTTTTGGAAACTTCCCTGAACTCGTGGTAAGCTCCCAGAATTTGTGGTCAGTTCCCTGAATTTCTAGGAAACAATCTGAATTTCAGGAAAGTTGTCTGAACTTCTAGGAAGAACCCTAAATTTCTGGAAAGCTCCCCGATTTTCTGGAAAGTTTTATGGGATGTTCCTTTGACATCAGGGAGAATAGCTAAACCTCGGGCCAGTCTAAGTCAAATCTAGAAAGTATCCCGAGCTTCTGATAAGTTCCCTGAGTTTCTAAGTGCACTGAATTTATAAGATTTTTTTCGAACTTTTGGGAAGTATTTTTGTCCATCGGTTTCTTCCCTTTTCCAATATTGCGGGACGTAAATACTGCGGGCCGTAAGTCTTAAGGATAGATTTGCAAGTATTCCTCAGGGTCACCAACCCCCAAGTTTTCGTCGAGAGAACTAGCTGAGGACATACGCCAACGTCCGTTAGGCTGCAGTGCACCTATGTAACACTACGGCCAACATATTCAGCTGCATCGAAACATCTGGAAAAAGTCATCAGTTGACTCTAGTTGTCGCATAATGTCTAGGATCATATCCCTTGGCATGTTGAAACGTCGCAGAAAGTGCTTCTTGTCTTAGGTTAGCGTGGCGCTATCTATCACTATCAGCACTATCTAATATCGTTTAAATGGGATGCATGAATTCACACACTCACCACCACTCAAACTTATCCATGGCAAAAAGTTTGCGAAAAATCCTCGGTCTTTGAAAAAAACAAAACTTCTGATCTATGGATGTTGTATGATTGACAAGATGATAGGTGTTGGTGGGTTTAGCAACAAGAAATACTACACCGGTGCGGAAAACGCAAAATTGGTCTGTTTTAGCTGGTTCATTTTAAGTTTGCTGATTCAAATCAACTAAAGAGATGTTAAAATAGACCACCGCTGAAGATGCTCTAAGCGGTACGTTTTGAACAGGCTGAACAATGAGATCGGTGGACCGAGTAAATGACAAAAACGCTACTCAAATCATTTGAAAAAGGTTCCTTCCATATGACAAAAATTCCCGATGACTTTTGAAATTCCCGCCTTTTTCTCGCATATTTCCCGATTTTCCCGAGTCTGTGGTCACCCTGAAATGCCCCTTCGCAGTCGTGAGTTTAATTATTGATTTTCATAACAGATCCTTCTGTCGTAAATTCGTAAGCGATTCTTGTAGAATTGTCAAGTTCTTTTGCCACAGTGTACAATACAGTCCGTTTTCGCTTTTTCGTTCAGCTGCTTCTAGGATCTGGCCACAAAGTTGTTGGAATATATCCTGCGTTCAGAGTTGGTCCAAGTTCGCGTTGCCACAGCGATGTTCAGGCGTTCGTCTCTTCCAACGACCTGTGGTGCATACTGCCAACACTGGACTGCAGTGCGCACCTGATTACATCCCTGTATCGAAAGCGACCCCAATGTGGGAACCGATAGGAGATTTCCGCGATTTAATAAATCGAAACGTTTGATTACATCTAACAAAGTGTTTATTTCTTCTTGCTTCAAAACAGACTAAAAATCCAACATGGTCGGTTTCGATACAGGGATGTAATCAGGTGCGCACTGCAGTCCAGTGTTGGCAGTATGCACCACAGACCTTTTGGCGAATTGGGCCAACACCAAATCCTCTCCTGCATGGATGAAGGTCTGTCTTCATCTATGCAGGAGGCATTTGGTACTGTAAATCTCTCACTAAAACATTCCCAGAAAACCTTCTGGACCATTGTCTTCAGTCGCTGCTTTAGGGTGGTGGCCTGCTGCTCTGAGACGACCGGCTTGGACCTGCTCTTCCACATGACGATGTTCATGGACGGGAAGTATTATTTGACGGTGTGTTGAATTGCACCAACCTTTCATCTCAAGACACGGAAGGATTTCGCCACTTTCTCTTCCCTTTGGCTGGACGTTAGCGCAGGATTGTCGCAGGACCGGAACCAGGCTTCCTCTCGGTGCTTTTTCCTTCCGGCTGATGGCGATGATCTTGTACATGTATGACGTATCCTATCGATATGACGTGCCCAAACCATACCTATTTGTCCAACTGTAAAGTTGCGTTTTACCATGGGAAGCAGATGGGTAATGAACCCTCTTCTTACTGACAATCTGCCTAACAACAATCAATGAGCTGTATGCAGGAAATTTAGTGAATCTCAAACATCCTCTACAGCGCCGCCGAACCGCATCGACAAGTTTCGCAACAACCGCGCGCGCGAGCAACAATTGAACGTATTTATTGAGACCGCGTCTCGAAGAGCGGTGGAAAACTTACGCAGCAAAAAGGGGGAAAGACTTCTTGTTAACAAACTGCTACTTACCTACTTGCTTGCATCACATTGCTTCTTCGTTTTTTTCTTTTGCGTCAGCCGACACCTGGGCCCGGTGACGAAAAGGCGACTCGTTTTTTGGGAAAGATCAAAACGCATGGGAAAACGACAGCAAAAAAAAAGGGGGCCGAAACCAACGCCGATGAGTGCGAAGTTGGTGGTACACGCAAAATTGATTCACCGCCAAATTCAGTTGATTACCTGCAATACACGTAGCTTTTACAGATAGATCGAGGTTCCAAGAGACAATCACATGAAACTTACGTGGATTTTTCTATTTCGTGTTCAGGTGAAAGTCACGTAGAAATTAATGGGCCGAATTTTTAGAGTGTATATGCACAAAGCGAGCGGACCAAGGGGCTGTCATCTTCTTGAGATTTCTTTCGAGATTTGCATGAGAAAAATTTTCGGTTCCATTTTCAAGGGTTGTTGTTGTTTATTGACTTTTTGTTTTGTCCTTTTTTGGGGTTTTGGGATCTTTTGCCGGTGTTTGTTTCACTGTTATTATTGAAGACAAGCCATTGGCGTGGAGTATGATTATAATCCAATGCTGCTGATGATTACATGTGTTTAAAATTTAAGGTTCACTACAACGTGAAAGAAAAGTATGTAGTCTTAATTGCTAGTGTACTACCGGGAAGTAAATAAATAAGTATTAATACCGCTCCGCTTGCGGAAAGTGCGTGTGTGTGTTCTCGAGTGTCCGGCAGGATTGTGGGTTCTGAAAGAAGGGAACAGAGCGAAAGAATGCCATTAAAATAAATGCGGCGCGCAAACGGTGGGAACGGTTGTGTGGGAAAAGCGATTGTCAGTGAAACAAAACGAATCATTATGAAAATTCATAAGTCCGAACTTATATTATTTTTTGTTCATCATTTTTGGCGAATTGTTTTCAGAGTTTTGAAAGATAACTTACCATGGGATGTTGTTGATTGATTAAAAGTGATTGTTGCATGATAGATCAAACGAGTTGTAATCTGGAAAAAATAGAAGATAAAATTGAAAAGAGTGAAGGCAAATTTCCCTCTCGGGGTAAATTAGAAGGAAGGGTAAAATCAGAACTAATAGATAATCATTCTTCTGCCCTGAGCATTTGGGCCGTAATAGCGTATATTAAGATTAACATCATTTTAGGAGTGGAGATAAAACTGGATGATTGAAATTGGCAAACTTACCTAGAGGAAATTGCTGAACTTTTTAACTTGTTGTAGATTTTCTAACATTCTGAAAAGAAAGAAGAAACATTCTTTTTTTTTAAACCTGCCTTCTTTTGATCCTCTACATTTATGAACGCACTCGAATCAGTTTTAGAGTTTTAATCAATGAAGTTCTTTAGTCTATCTTGCGTGAAAAGTATTTCATCATTGTAAAATTACGGGAAATCAGCGTCAAATAGAAACACAATCTTACCTGTGCATTAGCGGGTTTCAACACGTTTTCAATCGATTTTGAGAGAATTCTGCAAGTAAAGAAGTAAAGTTTCGGTCAGATAACGAGTGACAACGATTGTTTCCTACGGGAAACGTGGACAAGGTGATCAGGTAACAGTGTTTTAATCAATGATGTTCTTTAGTCTATCTTGCGTTATATGGTATTTCATCATGTTATGTTTTCAACACGTACGTCCCCAACCCCTACGAGACTGAAAATTTAAAATTTAAAATTGATAATACTCCATCGTTAGCCATCGAATTTTGATGCGGTTTTTTGCATTAGATCACAAAATTATTCTCATTTGTAGATCTGCACTGATTATTCCGAAAATTTCCGTAGTTTCGAATACCAAACTTTAGGTTCTAGCAACTTCAGGATGTTGCAAAAATAGGTCTTTGGAGGACATTCTGACGATTCCTGACCATACTGGACACTTGGGGAGACCCTGCGGAATTTGAATTCCTCCTGGAAAGAGACCATATTCAAATAGTTTCCAAAACCTGGCTTGTGAATTTGATGATTTTGCAAAACTTTGTCATTGAATCAATATGGATCAATATCCTTTTTCGACCAGGCTGGATCTGCGATGCTCATACAGTGGTGGCCTTTTAATTAGTACAACCGGATGGACGACTTAAAAATGGATAAAAAAAAACTTGCTTGTTTGTTTCATTTTATCGCAGACATATTTTGCGTGAAATTGAAATCATATTGATGAGCTCATCTTTCACAGTTTATCATCAATACTTAGTAGGGAATCGTTTCTGAACAATAACATCTTCCAATCGCCCCGGTAGACTTTCAACTAATCGTTGGCACCTTTGGATAGGGATACTGTCACATCCTTCTTCAGCAGCCTCCCAAGGTTCGGTCAAATTTTTGGGTTTTTTTTTCATTTTGATATGCCGTTCCACATCGTTCCATAAGTTCTCAATAGGATTGAATATCAGGACTTTGCGCTGGCCATGATAAAACTTAAATATGCTGATCCAGGAGCCACTGCTTCACAAGTTTGGAAGTGTGCTTTGGATCATTATGGTGGATAAAAGTCCACCTCAGCAGTTAATTGACATCAGCAAATGGTTCCATATGTTCTTGAAGAACACGTTTGTACTGATGTTGGTCCATTCTGCCATTGATCTTCACAATAGCTCCAACGCCATGCCAGGAAAATGCTGCCCATACCATTATGTTGCCTCCTCCGTGCTTTACAGTCTTTACTATATACTTCGGATTAAGCTGTTGCTTCGGTGGGCGCCAAACGTGACACTTACCATCGGATCCAAACATGTTGAATTTCGATTCGTCACTCCATAATGCATTTCGGCTTGTTTCTAAATGTTTTTGCGAAATGAAGTCGAGCCACCAAATTCTTTTTCGAAACCAAAGGTTTGTGTTGAGCTACGCAACCTCTTACACCGCTCTCATTAAGTCGTCTGATCTGATTGTTCGGCTACTCAATACAACACCACAATCCTTTGCGATCCTGTCACGAATCTCCGTGGAACTAATAAACGGATTTTTCTTAGCTATGCGTGTGATAAAACGATCGTCCGCACTCGCTTTCCTTTTGATTTTTGACCCGGTTTGATGTTGCTGAACTTAATGAATCACGTTATAAACTAATTTTCTGAAGCGAACAATAAAGTTTGCTATTTAATTGGGAAATTTTCCATTGTTTTTGAGGTTTATGATAACATTTGTGAGCTCAGGTGTACATGAAACACTTCGACACATCGTGATTACCATTACCATTACCATCGTGATTACCATTACCACATAACATTAATTTTATCCAGTAAACGGCCACTAAATAGAAGCTCTTCTAACTATGGTTGTCTCGGCTGGTGGTTTTTACAAAGGGCAAGTTTAGCTTCCAAGAATTCAATATTTATTTATGTAGAATATTAAAAAACTTCGTTTAGTATTCTTGCTTCTTCCTTCCTGTCTCTCTGTTCCTCAACTGGACTTTTCGTCACAAAAGCGACAAGCTACGCCTAAAACAAATCTTAAGCCGTATGCGGTCACTGTAATTAATTACCCGTACAACTATATTATTCTAAGATTTTACTAACTTAGCTTTAAGATTATTAGTTTTTACGAATCACTCAGAAAAAAAATCCCACCTTGCGTGTTCACGTTTCTACCAACAATCGTTCGAGTATTGTTCTTATCGATGGCCAGCTGGCTGCTCGAGTGACGTTCGAAACCGAGAGCCGGTTGCGTTGGTTTGACATCACTTTGCGTGCTGAATGTAGGGTCTTTCTATAATGTAAGGTGAGGCGCGCCGACCGAGGGGTCGTAACACCAGGTTTTGGAAAATACTTAAATTTGGCCTCTTTCTCGGAGGAACTGGGATTCCGCAGGGCCTCCCTAAGTGACCAGTATGATCAGACACTCTCGGAATGTCTTCCGAAGGCAAAGTATTGCAACATCATGAAGTTTGATATGTCTTGATGCCTATTGCCTGAAGAACTCGGATCTCGCTAGAGCTTCTTAAGTGGCCTATATAGTCAGGAATCCTCAAAATGTCTTCCGAAGATAAAGTTTTGCAAAATCATGAAGAATCCTAGAGGGTTTGAGCTGTTTAAAGGAAGTGGAATACCTGTAACTCAAGTCGAGTTATTAGTACGAGACACTGAAGAAGTCTGCACATTGTCGACGAAATACGCGTATCTGTCAAGATAAGCAAAGATAGTTGGAATTAAATGGAAAATACTAATTTTTCTTCTCATTTCTAGTTAAAATCATGAAGTTTGATATGTCGCAAGCCAGGTTTTAGAATATATTTGAATATGGCCACTTTACCGGAGGAACTCGGATTTCGCAGGGCCTCCCTAAGTGGCCAGTATGGTCAGTAATTCAGATTGTCCTCTGAAGAACAATTTTAGCCAAATTGGGGAATTTTGGGAAATTGCTGCTATCACTGAAAACGTGCATAAGCGTAAAACCACAGAACTCAACACTTTAACACTTTACAACATTTCTTACATTTCAGGATCCACCAAAGGGAGATCATAAATAATGGATACCGAGTGAATACAGTACTTTTCATTTACCTAAATATATACATTATTATATAAATATTTCATGGGAATGGGAGGGACCATCAGGGCACCCGATTGAAGCAATCTGGATGGGGAGAGTGGAAATGCCAACTCCCCATTGCTAACAGTTTGTGAATAGAGGGCGGGCTCTTCTCCCCGCCCATTGGGGCATCCTCATGTTAGATAGCTTGCTCTTTTGACCAATTGTTCAATTTTGTTGTTGGAAGGAGATTCTTCATATTCCAGTGGATACGTATAAGTGATGTTGCCTATCGATCCACCCAACCCCTTTTATAGGCCCTTCACTACGATGGCATGATTAGGGATAATCAGTGGTTAGGTTATTAAAGCTTGATCAAGTCTAACACCGAGGAGAGCTCACTGCTGTCGGACTTAGTTTCCGTGCTACAATGGGTGGTAGTACATATCATACATCATACATCATGAAGAACAACTTTAGCCAAATCCTGAGGTTTGATTTGTCGCAAGCCAGATTTCGGAAAAGATTTGAACACTTTTCCGGAGGAACTCGGATCCCGCAGAGCTTCTTTTCGTGGCCAGTATGGTCAGAAAATCTCAAAATGTATTTTGATAGCCTAGTTAAGCTAAATCATGAAGTTTGATATGCAGCAAGCCATGTTTCGCAACTAAAAATATTCTATCCTCCATCCCAGGACTGGGGGTAAGTACTCCCACCTTGGAATCCGAAACTACGATTTTTTTATGGAATAACCAGTGCAGATATATAAACAAGGATAATTTTGTGATCTATTGCAAAAGACCGCATCAAAATCCGATGGGTAACGAACGATGGACTTTCATCAATTTTAAATTTTATTTTTTCTGTCTCAGAGGGGGGTTGGGGACGCACGTGTTAAGGAACTTGTTTCGCCTATTGTCAAATCGCAAACTTACCTTAGAGATAAAAGATGAACCGCAGCGTCCGTTGTTTCGGGGATCCTACATTTCATAACACCAATTTTATTAGGGAACTAAAATTACGTAGTTTTTGTCGAAGATATGCGGGGGTACGATCTGAAACAAAAGAAAGAGAAATTGTTGAAAGATCTATTGGAAGTAATTAGGAAATCTTCTTTTAGTTAAACGATATCAGAGGGGTTTAAGTTATAATCAACAAAATTCAGTTGAAACACGGTTAACCGACTAGCGGTTAAGCATCATGGAAAAAAAGGTTAGAAAATGTGTTTGTCACACGAAAATGCGCTCACCTTAATCAGCTAATACGTTGGTTCCTCGACATCTACCCTCGAAGGAAATTCTGCAAAGGAAACAAATCTGCTGTTAGTTCAAAAGTTTCCTCGCCGGACCTTCGATAGTTCATTCGTGAAAAACTAGCATCAGTGCTTTCTAACGTAGTTCTAATCAATGCTGTTCGTTAGGTGTCCAAAGGTCTTGTTTAAGCAATTCATCATGAACAAATCGAGTGGTTTTTTTTCTGACATTCGACTAACTGTAATCGTGAAATGAAACTTACCTAGCGATGATCGGTGTTGTTATTGAATTTACAACCAATATTCTGAAAGCGAAAAAAAAGAGAACGAAAACTCATTAACAAACAAGTTTTGGCGCATCAAGGAGGAACTTTTTTGTTTCAACGGACATCAGTGCTATTTTAACGTAGTTTTAATCAATGCATTTTCTTTAGGTGTCCAAAGGTCTTTTCTAGCAATTCATCATAAGAAATCACGGTAATCCGATTGAAGTAGAGGTATAAGATGACTCACCTTTCCAAAATCCTCCTCCCTCGCCAACAGACACTTATCCCACGAAAATCTGCAAATAAAGCAAAAAGCTAGGTTAGATCCCATCCGATAGCGGAGAATCCTCAATAAATTGACAACAATCTCAGTTAACTACTCAACGTAGGGTCGTAAACATTGGATATTCTTAAGTGTCCAAAGGTCATAAATTTAAGTCATCACGAAAAACAGAACTTAATAAACAAATCAATTTTCGACTCACCTGAGCACGCTTAGAACGCATACCGCGTCCGGATGTCCTCCAGCTTTTTCGCAACCTCGTTCGGCGTCCGACCCAAGTCGGACGCGATGCTCTTCTGCTTAGCCGGATCCATCGAGGTGAACTGCTCGCACAGATCGCCATCCATCACGTGCTTCACCGGGTAGTAATAGCTCCGGTAGCTCAGATGGTCCCGTCCGCAGAGCGGTGTGTTCTCATTGCGCATGTGCATCTCGAGATGTTGGAAGAAGTCGTAGTCCTCCCGGCTGGTGAATGGCACCAGGGCTCCAACCGTGCCGCTCATCGTCGCGTAGATCAGCGACTCGGAACCACCCGGAATGAGGGTCGCCTTCTGCAGAGACATGATCGTTTCGCCGAGATGGAATGTACAGATGTTCTCCGCCTTTTGCGAAGCACCGTTCAGGAGACCTCGGTCCCACAGGGCTTTGTTTCCTGTGGGATCTTCGTCGACATCGTCTGACACGGAATGCGGCAGTCGGAGAACGGCCACATTTCCGAACTTGTCAGCCGTTGCCACCGTGTCGTAGTCCAACAGCGTGGACGTCGTAATCCACCGCGGATGGGTATCATCGGCAAATATGATCAACTGATTTTCCGCCCTCTTGTACTTGATGCAGTAAATCGACTCCTGGACATCGGAAACGAATACCCTCGAGCCCATTGCTTGGATGTTGACGATCTGGTTGGGAATGTGTTTGTTCTCGCACTTCCTCAGAAGCTTCTTTTTGCCGAGATCGTAGATCCTCAGGACGCGACCGACGCCGACCAGTACCCGACCTTGGAAACCACAAAGCGCTCCCGGAGCCTCGTCAATCTCCGTCCTGTGATAGTGTTCCAGCTGGTGCGTGTGTACATCATATTTGTACACATCAATGAAGCCACCATTCGCAATTTTAGGATTCATCTGCAGATCTTTCGCAACTCCAGCGACAACGTACCACTTCTGATCAACCAGGAATCTCACCAAGGCCATCGACATGACCGCTTCGTTCTGGGCAAGTTGTACCTTAGAGTAGGTATGGCCATTGACCGGATCCATCACCCGTATCTGAGACGCCCACATTCCCGTACCGGCCTTGGGAGCCGAGAAGATATCCTCCGGAAGCACCTCATTAATGAATGCATCCGCCATCTCGTTAGCCAATTCCTGCTCGTCCTCTCCGGCTGCTTCTCTCATCTCGTCCGCCATCTGCTTCTTGCGGATATTTTTCGTCTCCTCTGTGTAGGCATTATGATCTGTCTCGCTGATCACTAGCTTTCCCGTTTCGTTGTGAATCAGAAAACGCTTCGGAGTGTACTCCAAGGGGAATGTGATCTGATTGAACACCGCTCCCAGTTTCTCCAGCGCCAGAATCCGCAAGGTGTTAGTTGAAATGGCTACGATACCTTCGGAACATTGCTCGCTCGAGAAACCGGACGCATACTCCAACGTTTCGTAGGACAACGGCGTCAAATGGAACCGATTCTGGAAATAGTAGCTGAGCCACGTTCGGCTGGACATGGCCAGAACTGCCTCCGCTCCCTGCATCTTGATGCGGAACAGTTTAACCGGTCGCGATCCGAGATATCGGGTTCGTGTGTCGGCCAAATCTCCCGAAACCGGATCCAGGACAGTTCGCAACAGTACACCGTTGGTCAGCCCGATGTTCAGATAGATGCATCCGGCGGACGAGGCAACTCCCTCCTCATTGGTGTCGCCGGTTCCCATCTCGACGATGCAGAGCGATTCGGCCGCCGATGGCAGGGCTTGCATGGAACGAGGCGACAGACAATCGCTGGGATCGAGCGAAATGACACGGACCGTGTTGTCGGCTAAACCGACGGCCAAGAACCAGGACCGTTGCTCTCCGGCCGGCACCGAACCCAGCGCCATGCACATGACGTCGCTGGGCATCTTCTTCCGCTCCGTGTATTCATTCAGTTGGCCGGTCTGGAGGGGGGGATTGAGAAGAAAAAAGAGGTTACTATTGGGGTTGATTTTGGGAGGGGTCATTGCTTTGAATGGCAATACTTGGTCAGCACTGCAGGACACCGTGTTACTCTTCAAAACAATTCTGATTTAGGTGTTCATCATGGGTAAAGTTTTGGTGATTCGGAAGGAGTTTGTAGCATGGGAGCAAACATGAAATCCCAATGCTACAAATCCCCCTGTTTCCCTCTCCCTCCCACGAAACCTACCGGATCCATCTCGAAGTACACCAGCTCTCCGCCGGACAGTGCGATGACCACCTGCCGCTGATTGACGGCGCACTTGGTGATGGTCTTCTTGCCCGGTGCCTTCCACTCGTTCACCCGCTTGTCCGCCCGGATGTGCCGAATGCCGTCCGGATAGACCTGCACCAGCGCATCGTCTCCCAGGGCCGAACAGCTCAGCGTGGGCGTTGTTCCCAGAAAGCCACTGTCGGTGACTTCCTCAACCGTGTCGCCAATGCTCAGCACCAGGGTGGCATTCACGAACGACACTATGATGTACGCATCGAACTCCTCTGGAAGAAGGGAACAAAAAAGGGGAAACGTGACGGTTTCAAATGGTTCTTCGGAATGTACGTTCTCACGTTGATCAATGAAAAAGTTGCCTAACCAAAAGAAGTTTTGACTGTTCTAATTGTGTGTAGAGTATCGATTATCTGTTCTATAGCTTTCTTGGGCATCGCTTATCTTACCTATTGGCGAAGAACATTTTTAAGCGACGGTTCGTAGATCGCCTCCAAAACTCAACTCAACCTCGATGGTCTGAAAATGAGAGGAAAAACTGGTGTTTGTGACAATGGTTTCGTGCTTTGGCTTTTTGTCTTTCGTTTTGGAGTTTCGCAAGAAAATCCAAACACCAGCTTTTGAAATTAATAATTCTGACATTGATAAAGTTCCTAGATAAGAGTTCGAATATTTTGCATAAGCTGACTGACAATGTCCATGCAAAAAAAGAAACAAAATGTAGCTGATATGGTTTATCTACAGCGGTCAGAGCCCAACGGACAATACGCCAAGGATCAGGAATATATCTACTTTAGTCGGCTGCCGATCCCCGAACAGGAATTGGAGGACATTTTTATCTACGACATTGAGGTACGATGACGCATTGAATGTGGCGTCAACAGCCCCCGATTTCGGATGCACGCAGGCCGGAACCCCGAAGGAAACCAGCCACGGATCCAGGTGATGTCGAAAAACAATTCTTCTCATTTGTCAGTCAGCTGTTGGATCGCACGTAAGTCTATTTGAAATTTACAATAAGTTCGAAACTCACCATCAATCCGCTTCTTGACGGTCCAGACGGCGTTCGGATTACCGGGCAGCTCCGAAACGGCCATCTCCGACACCTCCAATCCATGGCGAAGCACTCGAATCGAAGAACGGGGTCCTCGGCCGCAGGCCAAATAGAGCTGTGGCGTATCTTCATTTGCCAAATCAGCCACCTGACAGCCCAGAATCGGAGCATACGAGTGAATTTCATCGACATTGACCAAATTTTTCAGCGGCCGAGGTGCGAAGAAGAAAGTGTCTCCTTCTTCCAACGGCATTGCCGAACTGAACTCCGGTTCATCGTCGTCGTCTCCCAGGTGAGCAATCTGATAAAGATAGTGATTGCCAAACTCGCATGCGACGAAGAGGAAACCTGTCTTCAGCACGCACATGGCCGTTCCCGGAGGGACTGTGTCGAAGTATTTCAGCTTAATCTCGGACACGACATCGTCATCTGTTTCTAGCGTGACTTTGAATATGTCGCCCTGCTCTGTCTGAACCAGGAAAAAGTACATCGATTTGGTCCTGTGCGTTGCCGAACATATGAAAATCATTCCACGCTCCGGATCATCCAGATCGTTTCGTCTTCTGGGAATTGGACAACGAATATCGTGTTGATCTCCGAGATTCTTATAGGTCAAGTAGTTTTCCGAGCAAATCAACACACCCGAGGGTCCATCGTTTCCTCCAGGAACTGAGATCAAGAAATTGGCATGCTCTTCCAACGGTTCGGAATACTTCCGGACCACATGATTCAAGCCCAGATCCAACTCATAAAAAGTCAAGGTCTGTTGCGTCTTGGCCGCGGCTTCGCCAGTAGGATCTAAATCCGCTTCCTCATAATCGATTTCCAAACATGCAAACATGGGATTTTCAAACCCAACATCCACTCCGACCATGTGGTAGGTCAGCGTACTTGATTTGTGAGCCTCTAGCGGGGATGAAATAGTCAAGCGAGCTTCCGAATCCCGGTTCAAAATATAGACCAACTTTTGCTTCTCAATCGCTCCGATCATGACGGCACGACCCTTCGGATCAATGGCCAAAAACTGACCCGGTACAATCCGACGACATCCGGATTTACCGAACGTTTCCTGGTGAACCTTCTCCAACTGATTCTTGGCCGCATTATATTCCAGAATGACAATTCGCCCCGAATCTGAACCGACGACGGCATAATCTGCAAAACAAAAATAAACAATCAACTTTAGGTTATATCTTTAAATCGGCGGACCAACTGCGGATTAGCATCAGTCAAAAATATCTATCCCATCGAGTCGTGTGCCGATGTCTACAACAGACAAAAACACGCCTATTCATCGATGAAATTGCTTTCCCTCGAATTATGACATCCAACCCCATGGCCCAAAAAGCCGGGAGATAAACGTTAACCTATCCGAGGGTTCCCGAAAGAGTTTCCCAAAAATGTTCAACTGTCCTCTCAAGTTTCAATTCGCAGCGCGCTTGAGTCACGCTGCAAAAGCGACATGTGAGCTTTCTCTCTAGGCAACTTAATGAGTTTTCACCCGTGATCCGGAGTGTGGTTTCGCTCACGGGTGAAGCAAGATTTGCCAGAATTCCACCTGCCCCCTCTAGGTTTCCAAAAATATCCAAATAACAACTCACCTTTCGTTCCACCCGTCAACCGGAAGGACATCAACGATCGGATCACACCGAAGATCTCCGTCTGCAGCAGCGTGTGCACCTTTCCCGTGTTCGGATCCGGTCGAACCAACTCCAGGCTCTTGCCCTTGGACAGCAGGATCTCCTGCTGTTTGGTGCCGGCGAAGCAGCCATGTACCGCGTGGGTTATGCCGGTGGCGCGCTGTAGGATAAAGTTGTATAAATACATTGCGCTTTCTCTGCCGCTTGGCGATGGATGTTTACACTTTATGAATTCAAATATAAATTAGGCTGCGCGAACGGTTTCCGTTCGCTCTTTCCTTGCGTTCTTCTTCTTACTTGTCGGTCATTTCCGTTGCAGTCATCGCTCATCTGGAAGCGAAGGAAACAAAATGTCGGATTTGAGGTTAGGTTTCAGTGACTAGAAAATCCACATTTCCACGCGAGATATTCATAAAATTGAAGAAAATCACTATGAAAGAGGCTAAATTTCTCCCGATCCATCGATTAACGTGAATATTTAAATGAAAATTTAAAGATTAAGCTCAAAATGAGGGCACACAAGAGTAGGTGATGTTGGCACTTCACGAGGCGTGGGTTCAAAAATATAAGCCATTTTCAGCTGGACGATTATCAGGAAGAATTGAATAAAAACAATTACCTGAATCCATCAGATTTTGCACAATTTAACGCATTTTCAATGGTAAAACCACTTTACATTAATTTCTTTATTACTAACTAGCAAAAACTACTACCGCATTTGCCGATGACTGACGAGGAAGTGAACGAGCACGAGCGAAATCATCGAAAGAATCCCCGGAATAGGAAAACCGAACGAGGACAGGAAGAAAGAGAATGACGGAAAAATGGGTTCGGCGCATTTGCGCTACGATGCATGTTGGGCCAACACTTGAGCCATTCAAGCTGCACAATGCAAAAGGTTCTATATCGCGGAACGAAGGGGTAACTTAGAATAAATTAACATACCGTTCGCTAACTGGGCTATAGGGACACCCACAATGCCCACAATAGATACGTTTGCGTTCCGTTGGCGTAAATTTGACTGTCAAATTTACGCTAACGCATCCGCAACCGCAACGTATCAATTCTGGGCCAGTCATAAGTGCACAGCCCTGTTAGCGGATGCGTCTCCATTAAGGGTCACCCCCAATAGGGTATTATAGGGGGATGTGGATTATAACATTTTTGGATAGTAAATATAATAATATACCGGCATTATTTTTTTTTAATTTTGACAAGCGTAATACCTGGAACAGACATACAACGTACAGCGTTGTACTCCTTTATTCTAGTACCTATTTTTTAGTACTGGATTAAAGTATTTGACAGTTCGTACAACGCTGTACGTTGTATGTCTGTACCAGGTATAACAATTGAAAAAACAATTTCAAAATATTATGAAAAAAAATGTAATGCAAGACAACACCATCCTATTTCACCATGAAACACGCTACAAAAAACAGACTACCTAAACCAACGAACCAACCATTGATTTCTAGTATACATAAGTTGACATTTTTGTCATAATGGGAGCCACCGTTACTGAAAATAAGTGCCGGGCTCGGTGCCGGGAGCCCCCATTACTCAAAATAAATGGCACTTTGTGAAACTGCATGTCGGTATGTGAAAATAAAAATGATTAGATTTTTTTTTTTGTTTAAAAATCGAAAAAAAAATAGTTGAGATTCAAAAAACTATATGTTTGTGCTAGGAAGACCACCCATCATCGATACAGATGGAAATAAAACATGTGTTTTACCCTTCTACATCAATAGAAGGGTATTAAGATCGCTTGAAAACTCGACTTTTTATCCGGAGGCCCACAGGGCCGAGTGTCATATACTATCTGACTCAGCTCGACGAACTGAGCACATGTCTGTGTGTATGTATGTGTGTGTGTGTGTGTATGTGTGTGTGTATGTGCGTGTGTGCGTTACAAATAATGTCACATCGGTTTCTCAGCCATCTGTGAACCGATTTCAGTTCTGTTGACGGCAAATGGAAGCTACAACATTCCCATAGAACGCTATTGATTTTTTTTTCATTCGGACATTTCGTTACGAAGATATGAACGAAACAGTACTTGAAGGCCTATTATAATAGTAATCAAACAGTTTAGTCTCCGATTACATACTGAGCTATTTGTGTACCGATTTTAGTTTTGTTGGTGCCAAATCAAAGCTATGATATCTCCAAATAACTGGTCAAAATTTCATTATGATTGGATAATTCTTCATGGAGATATGACCAAAACAATACCTGAGAGCACATAATTGTGAGATGACAATATACTCGTTGCAGTGCAAAACCGAACAAGACCAATCACACCAATCGATGCCGCTTGCATTCTATTGTGTCGTATCTGGAGCGTTGTATAGCACATACAGCGGACTAGCCACACTATGCTACTGTATAGAATTAGAGCAGCATCGATTGGCTCGAGTGGCTGGTTTTCAACTGCAACGAGTATATTCGAAAATTACACAAAGTCTCCATTTACTATTTTCAACGAATATGTACTTATTAAGCATCTTGAATCCATATCGATAATCAAAATTGAAGCTCAGGATTGAAGCTTTGTTAACGCCAAATTAAAGTTATAAAATTTCCAAATAAGTGTTCAAAATTTCATTATGTTAACTTCCTTTTTACCCTTCTTACATCAATAGAAGGGTATTAAGATCGCTTGAAAACTCGACTTTTTATCCGAGTACCCACAGGCCGAGTGTCATATACCATTCGACTCAGCTCGACGAACTGAGCACATGTCTGTGTGTATGTATGTGTGTGTGTGTGTGTGTGTGTGTGTGTGTGTGTGTATGTGTGTGTGTGCGTTACAAATAATGTCACATCGGTTTCTCAGCCATCTGTGAACCGATTTCAGTTCTGTTGACGGCAAATGGAAGCTACAACATTCCCATAGAACGCTATTGATTTTTTTTTCATTCGGACATTTCGTTACGAAGATATGAACGAAACCGTACTTGAAGGCCTATTATAATAGTAATCAAACAGTTTAGTCTCCGGTTACATACTGAGCTATTTGTGTACCGATTTTAGTTTTGTTGGTGCCAAATCAAAGCTATGATATCTCCAAATAACTGGTCAAAATTTCATTATGATTGGATAATCCTTCATGGAGATATGACCAAAACAATACCTGAGAGCACATAATTGTGAGATGACAATATACTCGTTGCAGTGCAAAACCGAACAAGACCAATCACACCAATCGATGCCGCTTGCATTCTATTGTGTCGCATCTGGAGCGTTGTATAGCACATACAGTGGACTAGCCACACTATGTGACTGTATAGAATTAGAGCAGCATCGATTGGCTCGAGTGGTCTGGTTTTGAACTGCAACGAGTATATTCGAAAATTACACAAAGTCTCCATTTACTATTTTCAACGAATATGTACTTATTAAGCATCTTGAATCCATATCGATAATCATACTTGACACTTAGGATTGTCTAATAATGCATTCTATGGACTAATTGTATGAAATTTCTAATATTCATGTAATTTCCCCTTCTATATAAATAACATAAACAGGTCATTAAAGGTTAATAATGGTAATATTTTAATCACATCGATGAACAATCCGTCCAGGATTGACAAATAGTTCATTCTAAAAACTGAATGTATGACATATCGAATATTCTTGGATCTTCCTGGAATTTCTGATGAAAATATGTATCCAGTACAATATTGGCCACATTTGAGTTCGTAATTCTGATGAAATGTAAGAAGGGTTCAGTCTCACCATCGGTGGATTAATGCGGGTTTTTTAAATTAAAACCCCATATTGATACGTTACGGATGCGTTGACGTTAATTTGACAGAAACCCTATAGGAAAACTGTCAAATTCACGCAAACGCATCAGCAACGTATCAATTGTGGGCCAGCCATTAGCATTTGCCCGGTGTCTCCATTAGCATTATCTATCTTAACATATGGCAAACAACCTGAATTTCTTTCGATGCTGGGCTTAGCTCAAACAGATTTGTTAAGACATATTCATCAATTAAAAACAATTGCAGTACACGATTGAAAAATTTTCAGCATGAGAGCAATGAAGTAGTCTCTGATAACAATTTTAATGAATTGACCATTTTTGCAGCATCATTCTGGATTTCTTAAGTTAAAAAAAAAATTCTGCTTAAAAGTGTAACATTTCTGTCAAAATATATGTTCTAACAGATCCGTCTTAATATCCGACATATTATGTGTCTCCACTTGCCATATTCATTGAAAGAAACACAAATGTTAAAGACAAAAAATGCTAGTGGAGACTCTGGGTAACTGGGCTGACATTTAAATGTAAATAAATGTGTAGGAGGCTTTTGATTTGATTTCGGTTGGTATATTAAATTGCGCAATAAATCAATTGAATAATGTTTTAATGCTTTATACGTTATTGCGATGTAGCTTATTGTGCAAATTCTTTGACTCAATTTGTTTATGGGTTAACTACTCAATTACGTAAAAAAAAAAGCAGTTTTTGACGCCTCAACGAACCTTATATGACTTTTACATGCCCCTGGCAATTTTTGGCAACAAAATATGAAATGCTGATTTTTGAAGTTTATTTACTTTTTAACTGGACTCAGCCATAGACTAACTCTAAGACCAGTACCAAGCTTAATAACACGCCCCTTTTAATAAACTAACACGAACACACTCTCAAATACTCTGTCAAAATAACACAGCAAATCAAAACAAAGGCGCAAATATGTACAGCAAGGTGCTGAGCGCCCAGTTAAAGAGCATCCAGTTAACGAACAGCTGTAGTTGAGATATTACGTGGAAAGTATAAACTTTCTTGTTCAGAAATGTACGCACTAGCGTTTTCGTTTTTGATTCAGTTCTAAGCTGGATCGAGTATCAAGGTTGGGTCGCCTTGTTGTGTATTAAACGTAGGTTTGTTTGCCTCTACTTGTACCACGTATCGGGTTGAAACTAGCACAGACAATAAGTTCAAATATCACAGATTGGAACTGAATAGTGAAAACGGTATCAGTAGATCTCAAAATTTTGAAGGTGGTTTTCAAGATCTGATCGATCATGCATAGCTTCCTGTCAATTTTTCCCTAAAAAATAATTTCCGTTAGTACATAATCTTTTATGTGTTAATACCATCCGGGGGGAAATATTTGTAAATTCCAGCATATTTCAGTTTGATTTTACCTTGACCATAAGTTTAATCAAAGAGAACAGACATCCACACTGGAGGGACCTTCAAAGGGTGCATCGCGCAGCACACTTTTCTCTTGTGCTATTTTTTTTAGTGTGTTAACAAGCGTTGCAATGTTCTGAGAGTTCCCGTAATGTGAAGAAGGTGCCGATGTGTTGACAGCCCAAATTGTTATTTTCTGCTGAGTCTGGCAACCAGGCAATGCATATTGGCAAGGTTGCTGGTATAACATTTCTATTATCCCAACTGTCAAAAGTATGCCTCAGTGTGCCACACATGTGATATGGATTGAAAATCGAAGTGCCGCTATTAGGAAACATATTCGTCTAGTGTGTAAGGCTTTCTGAAGGCGTTTCAAAGTAATGGAACAAAACCTTCGACTACCATGCATTATGAAGTCCTTCTGGAGACTAATAGCAACAATCAATATGCAACTAGCGATTTGAAATTGGTTCACTGTTGTAGAACCCCTTGGTCCGAATTACACCTTGAAGCCAGCACCTTGTTATACATATTTGCGCCTTTGTTTTGATTTGCTGTGTTATTTTGACAGAGTATTTGAGAGTGTGTTCATGTGAGTTCATTATAAGGGGTGCATTATTGAGCTTGGGACCGAGCTTGGGACGATGTTCTAGTACTGACTGAGCCAAGATAAAAATCGTTTTTGTATGGGACCTACTGGTCTTAGAGTTAGTCTATGCTAATAGTACGTTCACACTACTGTTTATATTACGTGATGTAGAGTATCTTGATATTAGCAACTATACATCTAGTTTTCACTGGAAATAATGTACATGTCATTTGATATCAAGATACTCTATATCACGTAATATAAGCTGTAGTGTGAACGTACTATAAATTCATCCTGGCTTACACCGAAACGAAATCTTGCATCAACTACCTTGCTCGTTCTAAAAGCACATCGATCTCCGACACGGAATCGGTATGAGAAGGCGGCAAACGAGACATAGCATCTGCGCTGAAGTGAGCCGATGAGCAACGATGCCGAATCTTGTAATTTAATGCCCGTAAAAATGCGGCGTAGTGCTGCATTCGCATCGCAGAACTTAGTAGGAAGTCCCTCACTGATGGATAAAACCTTTTGAAATACATAATTTATGCCTTATGAAACATCACAAACTGACTTATTTTTCACTTCATAAGGTTACAACAAATTTCAAAAGGACTCGTATGAAATCTTACATATTCAAAACAATGTTTATACGTTTATCGTAATAGTTGCATAAAAGCACCTTATGATTTTCATAATCGTCACATGGGATGTAAAAACATAGGACAATTTTATTAAACAATGAACATGGCGCAACTAAGAGACATTATTTTAAGAATTAACGGACACAAACGAATGCGAGGTAATACTATTCTCACTTATTTTAAACTAAATTGATTATTTGAAATCAGATGTAGCCGTTGCATGTGTATCCATCCCTAACACAATTCGAATGATTTTATCTACTCAAATCACTCATTTTAGTTACCACGGCAACTTATAGAACAATAAGGCGACTATAAGAAGATAATGCACCTGCTGATCGTCGGAATCTATAGCAACAAAATCGTATGGCTTTCTTGCGTATGGCAGGAAGCTTTGCATTATTAATGCAGCACGGTTTGACAAGCAACGGCAGCGATGAAGAGGCGAAACGGGCGGAGGTTCGACGTAATCTTGGTTGAAATATATTTATTCCTAGAATGATAGCGAGGTACTATTTGAATTGCAAATTAAGACGGTTGAATCTTCATTTCTTCATTTATTGTGATAAAAGCAAGGAAAAACCTCTGAAAATAATGAATATCGAAGCGAAGAACTTTGAAAGACAAACATTACATAACAAACGCACGTGTTTTTCCATCATATTCCACAACAATGTGTTTCATAAGGCTGTGTATTGAAAATCATATGATAGTTTTATTCAAAAGATTGCAGATAACAAACAACATGTTTCATAAGGTAAACTGATTCCTTGTGGCTAAATTTCATAAGGTTTTTTAATGAACTTCGTTAGTTTTTTTTCGCCAGTGCTTGGATTCTGAGAAAATCTGACTGATCGGCTCATAGAGGTATTGGTGGAAATTACAAATGCCGAAGATGATCGAATAAGCTTCGTTATTGCCATATGGAATTATCTCTGCTAACCTCGATTAAGAGTCATCAAGAAATTGATGACTGAGGACCACTCCTACTCTGTATGGTGAAGTATCGGTGACCAACACCACCGGAAGTGATGGATCGTAGTGCACTAGGAACCGATCCAACTACATTTCCTTCTTAACGAACGCAGACGACTTCTCACACCCCTTAAGGCTCGAACGCAGTGATAACGGAAGCGGAATGGCAATGGCAGCTGAAGAGCCCAATCTGACTATTTGGTTTCAGTTGAAAACCGAATTTCTCGACTAGCGACAATCGATTTTACTCTCGTTCTGTACGTTATACCTAATGTCGGAAGTAGTGCGCTGTATGGCGCATCAGATGCGCCGTACAGCGCACTACTTCCGACATTGGTGCAACGTACAGAACGGAGTAAAAATCGTTGCCGTGATCGATAAATTCGATTTTCGGCTGGAACCGTAATATAACTGCTTGTCGGATATTATGGCGCTAGCACCAAACCGAATAGCGACACACCAGACTAGCGACACTTTTTTGACTTCCGAAAAATCTGTCAATGTCATATTCGAATGAGAAGAATAAAAATAAAAAAGTTATTTATGTCTATCAAGATTGTTATTGTTTTTTCAAGAATTGTTTTTCATACATTCGTTCTGATTTTCGTTTCAAATGGCCAATTTAGTTATTGAAAATGTTCGTCATCGTCACGCCAGTGAAAAATACTGTATATCATGCTCTGTATGGACATTATTTTCTTGGTATTTCAAAAGAAAAAATAGCAAAAATTTATGGAAAAGCACCGTCGACGATTTGGGAATGGTTTAGCAAATACGAGGCAAACGGATACTTTAACGAAGAAGCGTGAACAAATCTACAAGAAGTTTGGGTCAGATGCGGCAGTGGATCGTGGATTGACCAAGAGAACTTTCTCTTTGGACGAGGCAAAACCAAATTTCAATCCCATTTTCACCATCGCAAGTCCGTATGTACAATCCTACATGAGTCAGGACTCTTGTGGAAAACGATTGAACGCCGTGCAATCCAAATTCGGGAGGACGAAATCGTGCGGTTCACAAGAGAAATGCTTGCTGTCCCTTGGGATCTTTTTGATCTTGTCTTTTAGACGAAGTAAGCTTCAATAACAAGGATATGCTGCGTCGTAAAGGGTACGGTGTGATTGGGCAAAAAATAATATACAGAGGGGAGTTTTGCAGAAAGCCAAGAGTCTCTTTTTTGTGTTTCTTGGGAACAAGTGGCATACTGGACAGTTATTTCACTGAAGGAACATTCAACCGGAAAAAGTTTTTCTTTTGTTGTAAGGACTTTGCTCTGAACAACTCAAACGTTCAGCGATACCCTGGGTTCAATTCCATCTGGATAATGGACGGTGCTAGAATCCATTGCGATCCAAATATCATCAGATTCCTTAGAGCAATTGGAATACTTCCAATTTTCCTCCCTGCTTACTGCCCATTTTTTAACCCAATCGAAATTATATTTGGACGGATCAAAGGGGATCTGAAAAAGCATCACATTCAGCATAGAGCCACGTTGACTGAAGTTTGCGAATCATTGAACCGTTTCAAAACATTTCCATGCACGAAAATTTTCAACCATTGTGGATATTTTGCTGGTGGCAGTTTTCTACCCGAAAAAGGACTTTCCCAGGATCCGAAATACATGGATTTCCATATTTCTCCCAAATAATTAGCTATTGAAACTTTAAAAATGAATCTCGATAGAATAAATGGCTGTACTTTATCCTCGACTTTATCTATGTTTTATTGTTCAACGAAAAAAACAACTCTTCGCATGGTCATCAAACAACCAAATAAAACCAAACGAATACAATTCATATGCTAAATTATTCATTTTAAACAGCAACATCATTTAAAAATCATATTAGCTATGATCGATGTCCTCACAGTCTGTAACACCTGTAGAAAGGCTCTTGCTGAGTTCGGTTTCTTCAGGACGCATCGTTGTTTCCATAACCGAGCAAATTTCCGATCCGAAAATGCCTTTGGATTCCAATACCTCCACTTTCTGAGCCACGCCTTGAAGAATCTTGTTCGCCAATGCGATATCATGTTTTATTTCTGCAATTCCTCGCATCCAGCCTTCATTAATTGTGTTTGCCACAACCATTCCCCGATGTACTGATTGAAGTCTCGCAGCTTCGGAAACTGGTGCCCATCGGAAATATTTTGTCAACTGCAAAGGAGGAGTTGTTGCTTGCTTCAATCGTTCTCGCTCATGAGCTGGAGCCGAGTTGATCAAGTTCGCCCATAACAGCCATGAACTGAAGTGCCCCTCGAGATCTTGGTGTTTTTCGCGCAGCTCGTTAGCCAATGCAGCATCGTCTCTAGTTGAATGAGCGCCAGATCGATCCGGAGTTTGCGATGCCACCAACTTACTTACGAAGTACACACTGGTATTGTGAATTCGTTCCAATGTTTGTGGAATACACAAAAACATAAACATTGATGTATTTTCCACGCCACTTAGTTAACAATCGGGGCTTTACATCAGTGATTGAAAACCCTTTCTTCAGTGCTTTGTCTTGAAGAGTCACGAATCGATCAATGTCCTTAAACTCGGGTTCACTTTTATCAGACCATCTCGGGTCCTCATTGAAAAAAATAACTTCACGGCGAACGTGTTTTCTCAGCACCTGCCAGAGCGACTGAAGAACATCTTGCGTGGAGTTTCCGTCAACGTCATGCCGGAATATTTCTCTTGGTCGTAGTTGGTTGCGGTAAAACCGTTCGAAAAAAATCCCCCTAAATGAGAAAAGCTTTTCCTTTTTCTCGACCGTAGCATCTTTGTCGGGGTTAGATGCGTTCTCGTCGCTTTCCTCGCTGATATTGCTTTTTTCTGCAAAAGTGACAAGCGGGACCGTTGACGGAATCGGGTCGTCTCTTAACATTTCATCCTCCGAGACCAAGTACTCCTCCTCTTCGTAGTCACTGCAACAATCAAAGATTTTTTTTTTCATTTTTGGGTCAGTGGTTGAACGAGAATATATACTTTGTAGCTTACCTTCCCATCGAGCTGTCCATAATAATTCAAATGCTGATTAAAACTACAACAAATGCCGCTTTTAACCACAAAACCATAGTTAGATGCAAACAAAACAAACATCAACGGTAAAGAAAACGGTTTCACATCCGCAGAGTTTTTCTTTTTTTATTTTGCTGTTGCGTCGATGACAATTATGGCAATGTGGTTGCTAGTAAAACAATTTCAATAGTCGAAACTCAACAGGGTTGCTAGTTTTCAGCGCTATAAATTTGATTTTATTCTGAATGCATTATAGAAAACTGCACACAAAGAATAATAATTTACTAATTAAAAAAACCATTGCTAAAATTGAAAAGTTGCATTGGTTCTTTTTCATACAAAGCGGTTTGCTTTCACAACAAAAACGTTCAAAGTGTCAAATCAAAATTCTCCTGCTTGGCACATTTAAAAGTTGAAACTTTCAAAACGAATTGTAGAACTGTCAACTCGAAACCGTGGCATCGTTGAAAATGAAAGCAAATTATTTTTATTCCAAAACAAACTTTCAACGAGAAAGTGTCGAGTAATAAAAATAAAAATATGTCATTTGCTTTGAAATAAAAAATAGTTTTTACATTAAGAGGTTTATTTTTCAGATAAATTGTTAAATTTCCAAACCGAAAGTGTAGCATGAAAGCAAATTATTTTTAATTCCATAAAGAACTTTCAATATAAAATTGTCGTGCTATTAATATATTAATTAATTTATATTTTAATGGATTGAAATAAAAAAAATTAAAACATAAGTTCTTTAAATGAATCTCTCACACTTTTACAACATGCCTCACAAACTGCAGGTAGTCTGTCTGACCGATTCTTTCTAACACATAATTGCTTATATGTAAGGCGTAGTATGTCATCCGCATTTGTCCACTCGAATGGCGATCAGCATTCGTCCATCCTCACGCAGTTCTGACAAAAACTCGGCTAAAGGGTGCTCCGAACGTACTCCGAAATCACGAACGAATTCCTTCAATGTAAAATTCCATTATAATCCTTCGCCTGGAAATAACAGAGGCAAAATAATAACTCACCTTCTGCAACTACTTAGATCGGAAACACAGCCGACGTACTTTTTGTTATAGAAACCTAACACGAACGAAAAAATTTCCTCGAAAATCGGACGGGAGCAACGGAGAACGTTAGCTGCGTAAGCGGACAACAACATTGAACAATTGCAAACCAGTTGATAGTTCTACAATTTTCATTGTAAAAAAAAAAACACTTTTAAATGTACACACTGAACCGAAACATAACACTTTCAATTCCAACGAAGAACTTTCGTTGTGAGATAACCCGCATAATCACAAAACCATTCCTAAACCATTTCCCTTATTGTGGACGACCGTTTCCGTTATTGTTACGACATTTACCCTTATAGTTGACAACTATAAACTAACAATCTCCTTTATAGTTTTAACAATATGTCAAATGGTAAAAGGCCAAATAACTATATGCTGAATAGGCGGTTAAGTTAGGTTACCATAAAAAAATGGCAATTTTCACGAACAAAATTCTTGCTGTACTCTATGCCAAACAGTTGGTAAATAATCCAGACCGAGTGCGTACAATAAAAAACCTTTCAATGACAATATGGTAAACGTTAACAATATGTGTTAATGTAGAGGTTATATGGTGAAAATGAGAATGAAATATCCGATGACAATAACATAAAATGTGATAATATATCATACATTCGAAATATAGTTTCGACTATACTAGCAAATTGTTTTTCGTTATGCGGGAATTTTACTTTCAGTTCAATGAAAAATAAACACTTTTCAGAAGGAAAGTGCAAAACTTTTAATAAAACAAGATTTATTTTTTGTGTGTGAAAAGATCCAAATTGATTCCAACTGGACAAATCGTCATTAGCGACAACTATCAAACTTGCCGTTTCCGTCCACATTACGTTAAAGACTTTACTCCAGACAAAGGGTCATCATCTTTCAGCAGGTTGATAGAGAATCGCACCAGCCAGCAGTGGCTGGATAGTCAAGAAGAAAATAGTATAATAATGCAACTCACACAAAAAAAAATCCTCAAATATCTGGTCAAAATTACACAAACACTTAGAAAATCTTACAGTATTCCGGTAAAAAAATTACCGGAACTTGTCAAATTTGACCGAAATCCGTTAAATCGGATTACCGAACCTTTCAGCTGTTGAGCGTTGAGTGTGCAGCGAATAAAGAAAAACAAAGTTTCATATCGGTTTTTGATCGTGCTTATGTTAGGGAAAAATCGACCGCAATAAAAATATGAACCCAATAAATCGAGTTTGCTCCCTATTCTTAAGCTAATATTACACTGTTTGACAATACGCCAAATATTTGTTTCGTTAAGCTTTGCCAAATGTTTGCTGTTTGCAAAGTCGTTTGTCCACGCTATCACACTTTGATTAGTTTTGGCAAATGTTTGACTCAAAATTGTTTGGCCAAATATGTCAATCGATTGTTTGACCAACTTTCGTTAAATATATTTAATTACGTATTATTGCACAGTTCAACCAATTCGAACCGCACAGTTTGAAAGTGTGACACTTGCAAAGTGTGATCAAAAGTGCAACCCTTTTGGTTTGACAGATTTTTGACATGCAGAAATGTCAAAGGAGAGCAACTCGTCATTATCGGTTATTTTGTTTAGCTTCACTAATTGTGATTCGAAAATAAATACCGATCAAATTTCTTTTTCAGTTTTTAATAAGAGTTTATTATTAAATCTGAATTGATTTGTATTTAATGGCCAACGTAATTCTGCAGAATGTTGAACACAAACATGCAAGTACGAACACAAAGTATCATTGTCTCTACGACTATTTTCTTGGAATTACAAGGGCTCAGCTTGCCGTTATCTACCGGAAGAGCAAATCAACCATCAGCAGCTGGGTTGAAGACTACGAAGAAAATGGTTTACTTTCCTTCAAGCAGCGAGAACATGTATTCCGGAAATTTAGTGTTCATCATAGGCAGTGGATCGTGGCACTGTACTACCGAAATCCGGTACTGTACCTAGAAGAATGCAGAGATCTTTTCTACCAAAAGTATCAGATCAAAATAAGTGGTTCAAGTATCTGCAGAATTTTGCATAGTGGAGGACTTACGTGGAAGACACTGGAACGCAGGAGCTATCCAAATAAAGGAGAACGAGATACTTCGATTCTGCTCAGAAATAAGCTCATTCGATTGGGACATCTACCATCTAGTATTCCTCGATGAGGTATCACTGGACAACAAAGGTGTATTAAGGACTCGCGGATATGGGGTCAAAGGAAAACGACTGGTTTACCACGGAGAATTTGTGCGTCGTCCTAGAGCATCCTTTTTGTGTTTTCTCGGTTTAAACGGCGTTTTGGACTCATTTGAAACGGAGGGAACTTTCACCAGGAAAATATTTTTCGATTGCTGCCGTGAATTTGCACTGAAGAACAATCGAGTAAACCGATATCCAGGGTACAATTCAGTATGGATTATGGATGGAGCGAGGATTCATTGTGATCTTAATATAATCCTTTATCTACGCTCCATTGGCATTATTCCAGTATTCTTACCTCCATACTGCCCTTTCTACAACCCTGTTGAATTAATATTTGGGATGACAAAATCACGAATTAGGAAATCATATGTTGAGACGTTCATGGGGTTAGAAAACTATGATTGCAGAGAGATTTTTAAACATTGTGGGTATTTACCGGGCGGAACATTCGATCCATCGGTAGCGTCAAACGAAAATAAATTAGTTGATCGCGATTAAGGTTTCAGAACTCTGGATTACTCTTAACAACAAAACATTTATTTTACTTTTTCAATAAAATCAAATACAAAAACTTCATCAGTAACAAATCAAATCACATGTGATCTATGTCGGACATATCCGAAACTTTGTCAGCGAGGGAACGGCTGATTTCACTATCTTCTGGTTGTGTAGACTCCTGCATCGCAGAAACAATGCTAGAATTGATTGACGATCGTGCTCGTAATGCACTGATGCGATGTTTGACCCTCTGTCCTAGGGAAATCAATTGGTCAGCTTCTTCTTCCAGTGCAGCCAGCTCAGACGAAAACGAGTCATTAATCGTACGCGCTACGGAAAGGCCATTGCGGGTGCATTCCAGTTGAACAGCTTCCGAAATAGGCACCGATCGGAAAAACTTGATGATGGATTGCGGTGGTAGCTCTGTTTTCTTCTTTTCCCTTTCATGCGCCGGGACAGTGTGAATGTAATTGGCCCACAGTTTCCATGAGCTTGCCTGTCCACTGAAATGCATTCCATGTAACTGTCGAAGTTCATCCGCCAACTGGGACAGACATTGATTATTTGGAGCACCTGCTCGGTCGGTTTGCTGGAACTTTACCAAATGTTTGTCAACCAGCTCCCACAGTTGCTTGCACGAAACAGACGTGGAATAAATATGTACGTGCTCGTATGTCCTTGCCTCTTCAACTTATTAGCTGCTTGCTACTTATTTGATCGATGTTGATGCGTCTTCGGTTTTCCTGATTCTGCAAATACACGAATTTCCCCATGTCGTCGAACGACGGTTCGTTGTCGTTCCAGGTTGGAAGTTGATTGCCGTTGTCATCGACAAATATTACTTCCTTGTGAACGATCGATTTAACAACCGCCCATATTTCATGCAGGATTTCATCGATGGAATCACCAGAGAGAATCTTCGATGTTACGAGGCTGCCGGATGTTTCGCCAACAAATCGCCGCTTGAAGAACGAGGCGCACAACGACAAGTTGCTTTTCCGGCTGCATTTAGGTGGTTTTTCAATCGGTTCATACTGCATATCTGTGAACGTTTCGCCACCCGACCCATCATCTAGATGCGACGGTGGAACCAAAGGATCATCCTCAAGAGCTTCGATTGAGTAGGTGTCAGAATCTAGGTCGTAGGCGTACAAACCTGAGTAGAAACTAACATTGTTTTCCTCCTGCTCTGCGGGACATGCACCATTGTCGCATTCAATATTCTCGTCCATCGTGCTGTAAATAAAACAAAAACAAAATTCTCAATAGCTATTGAAAATGTTTTTTTTTACAAATTTACCTGGCAATAATAGCATAGACTAACTCTAAGACCAGTAGGTCCCATACAAAAACGATTTTTTTCTTGGCTCATTCAGTACTAGCACATCGGTCCCAAGCTCGGTCCCAAGCTCAATAATGCGCCCCTAATAATGAAGTCACACGAACACACTCTCAAATATTCTGTCAAAATAACACAGCAATCAAAACAAAGGCGCAAATATGTATAAACAGGTGCTGACTTCAAGGTGTACTTCGAACCAAGGGTTCTACAACAGTGCACCAATTTCAAATCGCTAGTTGCATATTGATTGTTGATAATAGCAAACAACGATATCCGCTGAGAAGAAGAGAAACTCGTGGGAGGTTGAAAAACGGGTTTGATGTTGTTTATGTTTCTTCTTTCTTTTCTGTCACTTTCCGATGCACGGTCAGGGCTGCCAGTTACACGGGGTTTTAAATTGATATCATGTAACAAGTTTTTCATTTTTTTTATTTCATAAAAATGTTTATGGCAACCGCGTTTACACAGGAAAAAAGTGTGATCGACAAAGTGCACCGAAAATCCAACTTTCAAAGCAACAAGCAATATACTGTTTGCAAATGATTGCATATACACGGAAAAAAAGTATATTTCAATCAATGATATTTCATCTAAAATCAACTATATTTTTAGATTGCGAATATGCTTGAATCAACTTCAGAATATGTTTGATTTAAATATACTTAAATATGCTTGGGATAAGTTAAATTTGTCTGAGAATACGATTTTTGGTTCCGGAATCGTTGAGAAAGAATTTGTCATCACATAATTTGGGATCGATCAAAGACTGGTTTTGTTGATATTTTTATTGTTCAAATAATAGCACCAACAATCAATATGAAACTTGCAATTTGGAATTGGTTCACTGTTGTAGAACTCCTAGGTTTTATTTTCACATAATATTTGAGGGTGTGTTGGTGTGATTTACTTTGGTAGGTGCTAATCATTAAGCTTGGGACCGAGCTTGGTACCGGTGTGCTAGTACTTCCTGAGCCAAAAGATACATTCACTTTCTTCATGACTATCCGCTCGCTGATAGTACTGTTAAGCCCAACAAACTTACACATTTGAATATTCATCTTCTCGTTTACATTATGTAAGTTAATAGGGAAATGTCTATTAATTATGTCAAGCAAAAAATGATTTTTTATAACACCCCCTTGTCACGTTTTTTGAATGGACCTTCAATTTTTTTTGTATGGATTGTCACGTTGTCAATGTACAATTCAAATTGAGTCCCGAGGTTTTCAAAAAAGTCCCGAGAATTTAATTAAATTACAGTGAAGTTAAAGGAACTTCTGAGAACTGGGAAAACCCAATTCCAGAGAACTTCAGTTAAGGCTCGAGAACTTTAGTAAAGTTCTAAAGCAGCAAGGAAGTCCCATAATATTCAGATAACCCTCTTTAATTTCAGAGAATCCAGGAAACTCAGAGAAGTCTCCGAAACTACAGATAAAACCTCAAAACTTCGGAGATCGGATCACTGAACGTCAGAGAAGTTAAAATATCAGAAATACGGGACTTGAATGGATGGTACATACAAGGTCTAGAAAATAATTCCTGATCGTTGTGAAGTTTTGAGAAAATATTGAATGAACTTTTCCAAGATCTTTTATATCCTTTACTGCCGTTATAAGCATAACTGTCCCATGTATATAGGGAAACCCATAGAACATGGGAAAATTATGCGTAGAACAGCAGTTTAGCTCTATGAAATAATTGCTGAGCAATTTGAATCATGAAACAATATCTGACAGGTGTGATTTGAATTGATGGTTCATCATTATCTTGGCTTTATGACGTTCCTACTGGGACTAACGCCTTTTCAGTTATTAATTGAGAGTTTTCAATGCCATGTAAATTTTTTGCATTAGTATGATTGTGTGGCAAGTAAGCCACATCCAACATGGTTTTGCTTTGCAGCTGCGCCTTTGCCGACTGAGCTAAGGAAGGACTTTGATTGTTATTATACTGTATTAAATCGCTGTTCATCTTGGAGTCTTGAAATATGCATGGGTCTTTCTTCAAATCTTTGACGCCCTAAAGGACTTGAAAAAAGTTTCTGAGCAAACTGGTTTCTAAAAACCGGAACGTGATTTAAACTGTTGAACTGTTGAAGACCTTCAAAATAATTCCTGAAGCATCTTGCAGTCTTGGAAAAATATTTAGAGGATTTTCTTGAGCTATTTGATGTATTCAAGTCTCTGAAATAAATTCTGAGCAATCCGTTAATATTTCCACAAAACAACATTTGTTTTTGCTACTTGACCGAACTGCATCTGCTTAAACTTCGCAAAGCTTATTATATTTCTGCTAAGGGTAAATATCGTAACAAACACGGAAACGGTCGTCAACAATAAGCTAAATGGTCCTTGAATGGTTTGTGGTTATTTTTCATCATTCGTGAACAGAATCACGATAGCATAAACGGATTTTTTTTCAGAACGGATTTTTGTTCTGTGTATGAATTGGCTTATTTTTCTCTGTGTATGAATTTGCTCATGTTTGCCACTCAAGAATTTCCAGAGTGTCAAATAAATTATTTGTTAGACTTGAGCAAATATATTTGACAAAGGGTATCACACTATTTGACAAATTATCAAATAATTGGAATGACAAACACAAACCAAACATTTGCCATAACAATATTTGGTCAAATATATTTGGCGATCACACGTTGGTCAAATATATTTGACCAAATTTGCCAAATGTTTGGCGTTTCGTCAAACAGTGTGATCTCAGCTTTAAGCTTGTATTACACTGTTTGTCCAATAGCCAAATGTTTGTCATAGGCAGATAGGCATCTGACAAACATCTATGATATCTGTCAGCTGTCTAGCTGCCTATGCCAAATATTTGGCTATTGGACAAACAGTGTAATACAAGCTTTAGAATTGCAAAGCACCCCGGAAAGGAGATCTGCCAGTGTTACGCGTTATAGAAAGCTTCGATTACCAATCACGGGCCCTACCCGGATAAAAATTACCATACAATTACAATAAAATAATATAAAGTAACATTTGAATCTATTGCCGACCATGAATCTTATTGTATATGTATCTGGTAAATGAAAAATGAATATTGTCATCACAATAGATGTACTATTCAACCTATATGCTAGAATTCTCAACAAATGTGAAACAATAAAATTAATAGTAATTGACTCAAATTTGTTCTAAGAAAAACGATTTTTTCTATAGTTAAGATACATAACAACCCCCTGATTCTATTGTCGATGTCGCAATTTACATTAGATTCTATTGTGGAAACAATAACTTTAATTGTCATCTTATCGTCATGAACAATATAGTCAATTTTACATACGATTGATTCTATCGTATGGTTACAATACATTTAATTGTAAATCTATGAAATTTTTTACGGGTAGCTCTGTGCTTACTTTCTACTACATACAGAGTTTTAGCAAAAATCAATATGCAACTAGTGATTTGAAATTGATTCACTGTTGTAGAACCCCGTGGTCCGAAATACACCTTGAAGTCAGCACCTTGCTCTACAATTTGCGATTTTGTTTTGATTTGCTTTATTATTTTGACAGAATATTTGAGAGAATCTTCGTGTGAGTTCATCATGAGGGGCGCATTATTAAGCTTGGGACCGATGTGCTGAGCCAAGAAAAAAATGTATTAGTTCGGGACCTATTGGTGTTAGAGTTTACGGTGCCAAATCTGTAAAAATAAATACTTTACAAATAAGTTATGATTACGTGTTGGCCATTTTCAAGTATACCGCTTTGCGCTACGTTAGCGCAACGCTCATTAGGTCAACTGGAAATAATATTGGATCATTTGGGCGTTGATTGCGTTCTCCTCTTTGCGTATTTTTCTGCGCATTTTCTGTTGACCTGATGTTGGATGCTAGCAAGGGCCACAGCATAAAGGGTTAGTCAATCATGAAATGTATTTGGATTAGTGAAACGAAAATAGTATAAACACATTTACTGACGTCACTTTTTACACGGGCAGCATACGGAGCCCTGCGTTGGCAGATGTGACATCGCTTTATTCATGCAAAGGTGTCACTTACACATGTTAACTATCTGCTTCACCTTGGTAATCCATTCCTTGGCCTGCTAGTTTTGTTGCTGTTGTTGCTTCTTACGATTTGTAACGAACTTTTACTTCGCACACAACGGCTTTTTCACTGCTGAGTTCCCGTAATACATGTTCCGTCCGAAAAAATAATTAACAATTAATGAAAAACCTTTATTTAATACTGACAAAATACCAAAGCTTCAAAGATGAAGACGATGTAAGTTCATAAACGGTGTTGGCATCCGATTCGAAGTTCTTACTTGACGTTCCCTCTGATTTCAGGCGCCAGAAAACTCCCATCAAGGTTCTGCCAAAGGCGACGCCCCAGCAAAGTCGTGGAAATTCTGGCAACAACTTGCAAAGCGATCCGGTGCATGTGTACTGTCGCGTTCGTCCGCTGCCGTGCGAATCCGATCTGTCCTGTTTGCGGGTCACAGCTCACAATACGGTCGTCTTGACGCCACCTGAGATTGCGATCAACTACAAGATCACGAATTTGAAGGAAACGCAGTACATCTTTAAGCATGTGTTCGAGGCTACCTCCACACAGCATGAGGCATATGCGACGGTGGCCCAACCGCTGGTCGAAGGACTTATTCGGGGAAGGAATGGTTTGTTGTTTACGTACGGAGTGACCGGAAGTGGAAAAACCTACACAATGACGGGGGATATTCATCACCGTGGAATTATGCCCCGGTGCCTGGATGCACTGTTCCGGACTATAGCGGACTTTCAGGCGAAGAAGTTTGTATTCAAGCCGGACCGGCTGAATGGGTTTGATATCTTATCGGAGGCGGATGCCATGTACGAACGACAGGCTGAGATGCACTCGAAAATGAACAAGGGCAAACGAAAGGATCTGGATCCAGAGATTGCCTCGAAGGCATCGGTTGAACCGTCCGAGCTGAGTGGGATTGACGAGGACAATATATATTCTGTGTTTATTACGTACGTTGAGGTGTACAATAATTGCGTCTATGATCTGCTGGAGGAAACCACCATTCAAAAGTGAGTTTTGCTTGTGGGAGGAAGGGGGTTTCCAGGATTTTAATTTTGGATTTGTTTTAGGACACTTCAAAGCAAGATGGTCCGCGAGGATGCAAATCGCAATATGTTCGTCCATGGAGTGACGGAAGTCGAGGTTAAAACTATGGAAGAAGCGCTGGAGGTGTTTCAATTTGGTCAAAAGCGCAAGCGAGTTGGTCACACGATTCTGAATGCGGAATCCAGTCGATCTCATTCCGTGTTCACCATTCGATTGGTTCAGGCTCCGGTCGATAATCATGGGGAACACGCAGTTCAAGATCGGAATGCGGTCATGATTAGCCAGCTTTCGTTGGTGGATTTGGCCGGGAGCGAGAGGACCAGTCGAACCGGAAACACGGGACAGAGGTTACGTGAGGCTGGCAATATCAACAACAGCTTGATGACGCTGCGGACGTGTTTGGAGATTTTGAGGGAAAATCAGATGACTGGATGCTCGAAAAAGGTTCCCTACAGAGATTCGAAGATAACGCACTTGTTCAAAAACTATTTCGACGGTGAGGGACAAGTTCGGATGATAGTTTGCGTCAATCCGAGGGCAGAAGATTATGACGAGACGGCGCAGGTGATGAAGTTTGCCGAAATGACGCAGGATGTGCAGATAACTCGACCAACGCCGGCCAAGGTTGATATGGGACTAACGCCTGGACGTCGTAAGGCCAATCAGTTGTTCAAGATTGCGATGAACGACATCGAAAAGCGTCACCAGGAGGGTATAAAAATAGATGTGGATCTGGGATTGGTGTACAGTTTGGGTCCCAACTTCCCGGAGCTGAAGATGAACGGCCCAGAAGCACAGGAAATTATCAGGGAGTTGATTAAACTGTTGGAAATGCGAATCGTCAAGCGTCGATCGCTGACCGAAGATTACGATGCGCGGCAGGATCGGTTTCGAATGAATCTGTTGAAAATTGAGAGGGACAATGTGGCACTGAAGGCGGAAAATTCTTCGATCAAAGGGGTTCTGAACCAAAGTCGACAGAAGATTAAAGCCATGGAGAATAAAATTGTGATCTACGAGAGTTCGATCGATGACCTAAACCGACGCAATCGAACGTTGGAGGAACGGGTGAGGGAGCTACAGACCCAGTTGAATCAAAAGTCGAAGATGCTCAGTCAAAACGAGATCGAGAAGGAGCGGCAGCGGAAGAAGTACACCTCCAAGATTGCCGTCGAATCGGAAAAGATGAGCCGCGAGTTGGAAGTGAAACTGCAGGAGCAGAAGAACAAGCTGCGAGAGGAAATGCGCGAAAAGGACGAGCGGTTGAGACTGGTTTCGGAGATCATCAAGGGGAAACGCCGGTCAAGAAGGTTGCCAGATCGAACAGTGTGGATGAGTTGGCGACGCCGCTGACCAGCCACGTGACGGCGACTCCAAACGGAGCATTGCAAACTCCACGGTCAAGACGGGTAAGCGGAGATTTGTGTGGGGTAAGAGTTTGGATGTCCGCTAACACAATCGGTTCGTTTTTTTATTTCCCATAGGGAGTCGCAGTGGCCAATCCACGCCATCGTCGGTCACGCTCAACCGGAGAGCGTTGGTTGGAGCACAGGGCGGCAAATCCCGTGCCCCTTGGCACGATTTTCCAGCCTTACTACTCCGATCGGAAGTCCATCACGAAGTTGACCGATGCTCGGGACGTGACAAGCGCGAAGGCCTCCAAGTACTGTCTAATCTCCCAAGAGGCCGACACCGAGGGCGAGGTAGAAACGAAAATCTTCAAAGGGGACGTTATTCCTACGACCGGTGGTGGAGCCCAGGTCATATTCAACGATGTGGAATGTCTAAAACAGTATTCGCCCACGAAGTCCCCTGGCGCCGGAGGAGGTCGGAAACGTCCCAGTAGCAACCACCAACTGGCTGCTGTACCGGTGGCGAGCGCCCCAACCTTGGCCGAGATTCAAGCAACAAGTTCCAAGTGCAGCACTGGCATTCAGGGACATGGCGGAAGCGGTGGAAAGAAGCCTAAACATTGATTTTCTATTTCTTAATTTAAATATTTGTTGTAAATACTATTTAACAAGTATTATTTTATTAGTAATCTTGACGCAAAAAAACCACTTCCACGTTACGGCAAATTATGTTATTCTGTAACCGGGGCCTCCTCCGTTTTGGTCTCTTCAGCAGGGGTGCTTTTTCGTCGGATTTTGCAGCGATTTCCTCCGATTCCGGCTTCTCCGTGGCTTGGCCTTCCTCCCTCTGGGCGCAGATCTCAAGCAAATTATATTTCCTCAGCTGGAAGTACTCCGGCACGACACTGATCAAGCATAGCCGCTTTGATGACTTCCACAATAATGGCCAGGTCCGGGTTTTTCAAATTAGCCTTGTTGTTAATATTCTTCGAAGCAACCAACGCGGCCAACTCTTCGATAACGTTGGTCCTTATGATGTCATTGTTGAACCGCCGATTGAAGATGATGGCAAACGTCTTCGGTTCTTTCAGGAAGTATTTATCAAACAAACCACCCGCCGCATCGATTATGTCCTTCATGTAGGCCCTCGTGACCACTTCAATCGGCATTAGCCGTAGAATGTTTCGAGTTTTGCTTTTCTTCGTTTCGTTCAGGTCCCGCAGGATCTTCAGTGCCAACTCTTTGGGATCATCCAGTGTTGTTGTAATGAAGCAGCAGTTTTTCGCCCCGGTTATTACCGATTTAAAACGGAACTGAAACGGTTGCTTCTTGGCAGCTTCCGCCTCGTTTTGAACCAACACCGAGATGTCTACCTCCTCTTGTTCCTCTGTGAATAGCGCATAGCAGTAAATTTCGTGTGTCTTGAAAATTGGTTCTATAAAATACCTTCGTCCTTCTTGTCGCCTTCGTCCGTTGCAGGTTTTTCCTCGGGTCCATCCACCTTACCGTACAACTCATCGGCATACTCATTCAGCAGACGATAGCAATCCCGAACGCAGTCCCTTTCGCGAAAATTACACGTTACCATGAATCCACACTGGCCCGGTTCCAGGAAGATTTTCTTTTTCGAATCTCCGGTTTTGGCGTAGTAGTTGCGTTTGTCGGTTTTTCCATTCCGGTCAGCCATCCTGGGTCGTTTAGCTTCCGTAGACATCTGAACTGAGAACTGAGAACTTGCTGAATCCGATCGGAGAACAATAGAACACGAATGTTGAAAGCTTTTGTGCCGAACAAGGCTGAAAACGGCGCGCAGGAAATAGTCGGGTGTGAAATGTGATTTGGACGTAATCTCTATTGGCAAACCAACACAGCAATCGTCAATTAAAAGTTGCCCTGACAAACTTGGGCCACAGCTAGATGAAACAATGGCTATGCTAATAGTTTAGTGGATTTATAAACCGAATTGAGCTTCCGTTAGCGAGAAATCAAATAATGACTGTTTTTATTAGCAAATAAAATACGCCCAAATATGAAATTACTTCCGCTATTGACAAGAAGCGTGCCGAAGAAAAACGAAACACGATGCCGATTGTGTTTACAAAATTTCCAACTCGGTATTCAGCTTTCCGAGCGTTACGTGCGTTATGCTTTAAAAAGTGATAGTTCAAGAATTGATTCACCTAGCAGTGAAAAACAGTAAAAATCTGTCTCGTCGATTCCGCGCAACGAATTAGGTGAGATGGAGACAAAATACTCTCGCCTGTTGCGGTGACCCTTTGTAAATTGTGCAAATCAAGTGGAAAATCGTCTTACTTAAGGGTGACTCTAGTCACTGAAGTACCTTCAGTTTATTTGCGACGTGGATCAGGAAACACGAATACAATACTCACGACTGCAACAATGCAAGCTTCAATGTTTCGATACGGAAGAAAATAAGCGGAATGAATCGTCTAATTACATCCGCTGGTTTACTCCAGCGCACTTTTATATCTACAATAAAACCGAAAGCTCCCCGGTCGTTCGTGCCCCCAATACGCCTGCTAACAACCACCGGAAACGGGAACCCGAAACCGCCGGTCGCCGACGCGGAAACCATCTTCGACAAAATTATCCAGCGACAAATTCCGGCGGATATCATCTACGAGGATGACAAGTGTTTGGCATTCAACGACGTTTCGCCGCAGGGACCGGTACACTTTTTGATAATTCCGAAGCGACGAATCCCGAAACTGGAAGATGGAACTCCCGCAGATGTGGAGCTGTTCGGATATCTAATGCTGATAGCCGGTCAGTTGGGTCAACAAAAGGCACCGCAAGGATTCCGGATGGTGGTCAACAACGGTGAACATGGATGCCAATCCGTATTCCATCTGCATCTGCACGTCATCGGTGGACGCCAACTGGGATGGCCTCCGGGATAAATCCCAAACCTGCTCCATTACGTAACCCTTTCCATAGCTTCCATCACGAATAAATCGGAACGCTTCACAATTTTCAACTCGCCTTTATTGTACATGTACCTATTTAATCTTAAAATCCTCCTTCCAATCTAGCTCCCACCGTGCATTTTCCGAATGCCTTCCGCAAGCTGTTGCCGTTCGTGAGCCATCTCTCTGTACGATGCAATCGCCAGGTTCAGCTGCACTTTTTTCGCACAATGTTCTCCCGCAAACTGCTCGATAACGGACAGATACTTTTCATCCAACTTCAAATCTTCCAGGCTCTTTTCCTCCGGTTCGAACATCGGCGGTTCCGTACTGAGAACGTGCTTCCTGAGCTGTTCGAAACCTTCCGCCTTAATCTGCACGCCATCGTGCAAGGAAGCATATAGTGCAATCAACTCAACGCCATTCCTCAAATAATCCCGCTTGATCACATCCAGCAGCAAATCGTCGACCATCTGATGCCACGCCAGGAAGAAACTCAGCGGACCGAAATGTCTAGTCGACCGTAGCAAATCGAACGCTTTGTTCTCGTTCACATGCAAATACACGGTGGCCGTTATATCATGGTACGTCTTTTCGTAAGGCTCGAACTGCACGCAAGCCCTGTCCAACACAAATTCATAATCTTTCGCTTCCAGAATTTTTTTCAAGTTTTCCGATTCAAACATTTTCGGAGCTCGAATGTATCTGCCCTTCAGGGGGAAGTAAATCTGGTTCAAGCGTTTCCTGGTCTCGTACGCAGCTTCCTGTAGTGTGCCATCCGGTAACCGTTCCACAATAGTCCTCTTGCTATTCTTCAAACCGAATGTGATGTCCGTAAATACCATTTTGGTGTCAGAAAATCCCTTCAGAGCTCCATCTTTCGACAGTAGCTTGGGATTTTCATGCATCACATCCACTACCGGTGGCATCTGCAGCATTCGGTCAGCCTTACCGATCGACTGCATCACTTCCTGGCGCAGCTGATCGTCAGTCATGAACTTGTAGGCCACTGTGTTGTCTTTGACAGAGCGCTTTCGGTAAACCCGGTCCAACTCTAAACGAGTCATCGACTTCAACAGCTTTTGCACATCATCTCGCATGAAGGCCGGACCTGGATCCTTTTCTGTAATGAACAACTATATGAAAACGGGACTTCGGAACATCGAACGAAGAAACCCACCGTATGATAGAAACGATTTTGCTTCGCCACTGGTCGAAGATGATGCGACGCAGAAACATCTTACCGCTTGATGCGTGGAGATATTTTGAACTATTTCCGAAAGCAACCGGACACGCGATGGAATTTTGAACATTTTAAAGTGTAAATTTAGCGAATTTTACTATTCCGTTCCTCCAATGTTTGGTTTAGAGATGGATTACAAAACAGGCACGGTCACATTTGCTTCAAATTTTGCTGTCAACTTTCGACACAGGGAATCTGTCAAAATCTGCGACGAAGTAGCCGTTACATGCGTTACAAAATGAATAGGGACAGCTCTATATTGTGCTCCCGGGAAATCGGATAATACCATAGACAGGGGCCTGGCGACCCTATCCTATTTGCTAGCGTTTGACAGTATCACTATAGTCACTAGATTCATAGTCTGGCGGATACAATGACGGGAGCCAATTTGAACTGTCACTTGGCGGAGCCAATCAAGCATGTCTCAAGAAATTCATGTTAAGGGCCTAAGTTGCATTTTGTAAACAATGGCTTATACCGATTTCACTTGAATCTTAAATCACTCTCGTTGAAATAAGCAGCATTTGGTAGAAAAATGTTAGTTCTACCATATGGAGTAACAGGATATGCTGGGATTCTCGTAATTCGTGAGAAATCAACGTTTAAAGTCATTGTTTCACAATAGCTTTCAGGCCCTTAACATAAATTACTCGAGATATGCCTGATTAGCTCCGCCAAGTGACAGTTCAGTTCCGTCGTTGTATCGCCGAACTATGAATCTGGTGACTATAAGTATCACGGGCCTTATTTGAATAAGGCCCGTCTGACGTTTGTTATTACAGGTAGGAACGCCAGCATTGTCAAAAAATGAATCTGTTGACGTTTGGTTGTTAGAGATGTTGACTTCAGGAACATCTCTGTTCGCCAGATCCCTGACCACAGAGGTAACTCTAAGACCAGATGGTCCCATATAAAGGTCGGTATCGTGTTCGAAAGAAAATTATTTTTCTATCCCAAACCCATGTTAAATTCCGTTCACTGAAACGGAAAAGTAAAGAATCGAAAAGAAATTCCTGCAGCAGTATCCACCTGAAAAGAACGAAGAATAAAATTGGAATTTGTAAGGTTTCTACGCAAACTAATGGGAGCTGTCAATTTTACTTTCGGAAAAATATTCCGCTCGATTATTCCGTGAGTGAAGGTGACATTTCGTTCCATGCAGATCAATTGTCAAAATTCCGCTTTGTAATATTGAACAAAATTCCGCAACCTCTCTACTTTTAAGGTAGATACTGGCCTTAAATAATGATTACACTCAAAAACATCGACACGTTGTTTTCACGTAACTTCCACCCCAAGCCTACCCAAGTAACCACGAGGCTGTAATAGCATGCATATATAGGGCATATGTATTACGTCTAGTGCATCATTGAAGTTGGTTTAAAGCTGAAAAGGGCCCCACTAAGATCGAACTAGTGCTATATCTTTTGTAATGCCATAAAACATTGTTAATGTAGCATTATTTCATTGGTAATGCATCACTACATTTTTAAGCTAATCTAATGCTTCATTACTTGACAACTGTAAAATTGATGCGATCTCGTATTACCGATGTTGATTTTGGGTTGAATTGTTGCAGGGCAGTATGATTCACGGAGCAAATAAAAAGAGCGTGTGTCTCCTTTGAGTGACGACTACTATACTGACTTGTATTTCAATTCTCGGTACATAGCAGAGTGTGTGTGTGTGAATGTTACATAGGTGTGTGTGCACTGAGAAATGCAATGCATCTGAATCAAATTAGCATCGGTGTCACACGGTTGTGCAACCCGACACTCCTCCTCAACGATTCTAGTTCGAAGTCTCAGTTGAATCTCCAACGCCGATGACAGTTCGGTGACGGTCCAACGGCTTCGTCATGAGGTCGGCTTCCATGCGGTCGGTTGGCATGTAGCGCAGATCGATGACTCGCTGTTGGTGCAGGTCCTTGGTGAAGGCGTACTTTGTGTCGATGTGTTTAGAACGCCTCTCAAGGCGCTGGGATTCCACGATCTTTATGCAGGACTGATTGTCTTCCCATATGACAATGGGTTCCGCTTGAGGTTGCTGAAGATCGTTAAGCAGTTTCCGGTACCACATGAGCTGTTGACATCCGTCCGCAAGCGCGACGAATTCGGCCTCCGTCGAGGACAAGGTGACACACGATTGCTTCCGTGTTCCCCAGTCTACAAGACCGCCGCCGAACTTCAGCAAAAATCTGGAGTGCGATTTTCTATCAGATTCATTGCCGGCCCAATCGGCGTCTACGAAGCATTCCATTTCATCCCGGATCCGGGTCCCAGGTGCAGACGATGATTTTCCGTGGCTTTGAGGTAGCGGAGGATTCTTTTGGCTTCGGTCCAGTCACGGTTGGTAGGATTCGCGACTTTACGTCCCAGGTGTGAAACGGACACGCAAATGTCCGGCCGAGTATTGACCGAAACGTAAAGCAAACTGCCTATCAAACTACGAAATGACAAATTTGTGGGCAATTCATGCTCCTCCTTTTGCTTGAGGTATCCGGGGCACCTTCGATGGCTTGGCTTGCTCGTGTCTGAATCGTCGAATCAGCTTGTCGATGTAGCTTGCTTGATCGAGTGTGTAGTGGTCGCCGTTCTTCACCACGTGGATCCCCAAGAAGTGCTTGAGCCGAGGGGCACGCAGAGCATTCTACTGAGTGTGTCGTATTGAAAATACGTCCGGATTTCACTCGATTTACAGAGTATTTACAAACACTTTAGAATATTTAAAGTAATCAAAAGTATTTTAAAGGACTCAAAGAAATCAACAGTATTTGAAAAATATTTTAGCTACTCGAAGAGTATTTAAATTGTATCTAAAGTACTGAAAAGTATTTTATGAGTATGTTGAGTGCCTGAAAGTATTTAATGAGATTTAAAAGGACACAAATTTATTTAAAATACTTGAGTGTTTTAAGAGTTGTACACTCTCGTTCCATTCTACTCAATAATTGAGTGGAATTGTATTCCTTTCTCTTTTACTCACACGTAAATGTTATTTAATGCTCTCATCTAATTGTCCGTCATAAAAAAAGGACTATACAAATGAAAGAGAGGGTGTTTCGAGCGTGTTCTTAATCAATGTTCAAGGTTCTACTTACACGCTATTATTAGGACTACTCATATTTAGTTGAAATGTTATTGGGTCAAAAACGAGGTCAACAGAGAAACCTTATTAGATGTGGTAAATTTAATATTGAACACAACCATCTTGAGTTCTGTCAATGCAGTGCATTTTTCAAGTTATAAATTTTAAATAATTAAATTTTCGCTAAACTAGACCAATTTCGAATAGGAATCATAATAGAAAAACTGACTGGTTTTTTGTACAAATGAGTGGTCTTATAATAGTGTGTTGTGTGTTTGATATTTTAAGTAATTAAAATGTGCTCACTTGTACTCAAGGTATTTAAACTGTAATCCAATATGTTTATTTGTTATTTAGGATGTAAATTGTAGTCTAAATATATTTAAGGGGATTTTAAATACTTTACATGTACTAAATGGTGCACGAGGTACTGATTTGGATTTCCTAGGTATTTAAAATTATTGAAAAGTGTTTAAAATGTATTTTATGGAACTCAAAGCATGTCTTTGTAATAAAAAGTTTATTTTGAGTATCGAAATCTGCAGTTGTTATCAAAATAATCGATCAGTACTTAAAAGTTTTTGAATTAATCTTAAGTATTAAAAATGTACTTTTAGTATTCAAATTTTAATAGAAATGTATTTCATAGCACTCAAAGTATATAATTGTTATAGAGGTGTATTGAAAGTCTCAAGTGGGTATTCTGACGTACTCAAAGTATAATTAGCCGTATTAAACGCGTATTTTTAATACTTTCAAAAAGTGTGTGCTGTACTCAAATGTTCTTGCGCGCCCCTCGGCTTGAGCTCACCCAAACAGGAAAGCTTGAAGTTTTGCTGCAGTTGTTGACGAATCTGTTCGTACTCCTCCTCCGAGTTGCGAGTGCATCGCCATATATGAGGATGTACGTCTGCTTCCCTTCATGGTTCCGGATGTAGAGGCACGATTCGGCTTCGGCTTGGTGGAAGCATATGGACTTCATTACTCCGTCAATTTTCTTTTTCCATGCTCGAGCGGACTGTTTGAACCCGTAAATGCTACGGTTGATGTGACATACCATGCCGTTGCCTTGATCAAAGCCGGAGGGTTGCTTCATTTACGTGTCCTCTTGCAGCTCCGCGTACAGGTAGGCGTTCTTTATATCCAAGTGCTTGACCACCATCTGCTGCTTGCTGGCCAGGACGAGGACTGTTCAAAGAGTCGTTTGACGCACAAAGGGGCGAACACCTCGTCGTAATCTTGGCCAAATTTCTGTGTGAACCACTCTACCATGTTCGTCCTCCTTTTTCTTGTACGTCCATTTAAAGCCTACCGCTTTCCGACCGGGAAGCAGTTGAACGAAGTGCTAAGTACCGTTTGCTTGGAGCGCTTCGATCTCCTTCTGTATCGCGGCTTGCCAAGCCGCAGCTTCTGGACCTTCAATCGCTTCGGAGTAGTTTTGTGGCTCGTCGTTCAGGTGTTTCGTAACGTTGGCAACATCCCCGAGACGTTGGGGCGGAATGCCTGTCGCGATTCGTGTTGATCTCCTTGGTTCGGTTCCTTAGACGTCGACTTCCTCTCCAAGTAGAGGTTCTTCATTGCTGAAAGCGTAAACGTTGTCCAACGTAGTGTTCACTTCTTTGGCCGCCGAGTTGAATACTCCAGGTTCGGCTTCGTGTGTGACCAGAACCCTTCGTGGTACCTGATCGAATTCCACTTCCTCACCTTCGTTGCTTGCGATTGCTTCAGTCGTTACCTTCGGTCCCGTATTCAGTGCGCTCTCAATGAACTTTACGTCGCGGCTCATGTAGATCTTCCGTGTAGCTTTATCTAGGAAACGGAAGACTTTGTGTTCCTGCAGAATAGCCAACGAAAGTTAACTTCTGAGCGGTGGCGTCTAGCTTCTTCCTTTCTACTTTCGGAATGTGGACCCATGCGTTGCAGCCGCACGTTCTCAGATGATCCACTCTGAATTTCATGCCGTTCCAGATCTCGTAGGGCGTAACGTCGAGGGGTTTGGTGGGCGAAATATTTTGGAGGTATACGGCCGTTGTTATCGCCTCCGACCAGTACCGCTGGTCCAATCGTGCATCGAACAACTACATCGCACCATCGCGATGAGGGAGCGGTTCTTCCGTTCCGCGATCCCGTTCTGCTGCGAACTGTAGCCGGCGGTGTACTGAGGTGAAATACCTTCACGCTTTTGGTTTCGGATTCGCTAGGAAAAGGACTACGAGGGGTCATACCTTTCAAGCAGCACCCGCATTTCACGTTGACGCCGCATTCGTGAATCGTCAGACTATCAGCCAGATCAGCCTGCAGAAAACGGCCGATTGCCTTCGGGTCACGATGGCTGAATCTGCGGTGCCAGACGTGCTTGCAATCCTTGTTGTGGTGGCCGCCCGCTACCATCACAGTGTCTTCCGGTTGCTTGATCTGGTACAACCCGCCCTTCAGGTGTGCCACAGCGACGACGGCGTCCCCTTATAGAATGCGACAACCGGCTTCTGGATGAGTGCCGGCAACGATAGCAGGTTCATACAGAGGCTTAGAGTGTAAAGCGCAAAACTGAGACTCACATCACGACGAAAACCTTCATCCTCCCGGACGAGCAGCAACTCGACCTAGTAGCACCAGATCGGATAGTTGCTGTTATTCAGCTTTTATAGGAAAAATCGATTTCCTTCCATCACTATTCGCGATTATCGACGAAAAACGGACACGACAACGTTTTTCGCGAAGATTTTTACGAAAAACTTGTTTGCTAAGATGGCGTCAATTTTTTCTGCTGCTGGGCTCATAACTATAGTCACTAGATTCATAGTCTGGCGGATACAACGACGGGAGCCAATTTGAACTGTCACTTGGCGGAGCCAATCAAGTATGTCTCAAGTAATTCATGTTAAGGGCCTAAATTCCATGTGTGAGCAATGACTTTAAATTTCGATTTCTCTTGAATATTAAATCACTCTCGTGAAATGATAGCAGCATTTGGTAGAAGAATGTTAGTTCTACCATATGGAGTAGCAGGATATAGTGGGCTTCTCGTAATTCGTTTGAAATCAACGTTTAAAGTCATTGTTTACAGATGGATTTTAGGCCCTTAACATGAATTATTCGAGATATGCTCGTTTGGCTCCGCCAACTGACAGTTTAAATTGGCTCCCGTCGTTGCTGGCGGATAGCCAGACTATGAATCTAGTGACTATACTCATAACCTGTTGCAGGGCAGTGAAATTCACGAAGCAAATAAAAAGAGCGTGTGTCTCCTTTAATTGACGACTACTATACTGAATTTTATGTCTATTCTCGGTACATAACAGGTGTGTTATGTGAATGTTACATTGATGTGTGTGTGGGAATGAGAAATGCAATGCATTGGGTAAAATTATCAGAATCCACTTAGCATCGGTGTCACACGGTTGTGCAACTCGACAAACATTACGAAGTTTGCCCTCCTTTTCAGCTGAATGCAAGGTGAGTAATTACCACAGTAAAAGCATTTCTTGACCATTACTTGTCCTATCCTAATGTACACTACTTTTAAGCTGCATACCAGCCTTAAAGACCCAAAAACTTTCGAAAATCATACAAGAACTAGCATTTAACTTTTGTCCCAGGCTAATGTACGTTTACCACACATGGCCTATGGTAACATCTCCGTAGAAAAGATGTGCATTTTCCACGGCATTATGGGGTGAATATACATTTAAACGCCATTTATGGAATCGAACATCCTCGTTAATGTAGCATTATCATTTTAAATTTGTAGCGCATCCAACCACTAGCATAGCACCATTAAAAACCACGTCGATCACATATCACCATAAGCGCAACTGCCACGCCCGTATTACCTGATCCTGCGTTCTCGTCGGTGACAATTTTTCGAACCACATGTTTGTCTTTTGTATCGATAATTATCTTTTTCCCTCAATTTGAATCGTATCATAAATCCATCCTGACCCGGCTGGTAATCAGATCGAGGACAATAAAACCCTGACGCAGCAATTTGTCCGCAACCCGAATGCTAAACACTGTTGCATTTGCTCTCGAGCCGGGCACCAAGCACACGCGTGCAATGCAGCATTGAAGATATTTGGCCAGTTGGCTCCAACGACTGAGGTGAAAAGTTACCAACATGTGTATCAATTTCAACGCTATCGGCCGCAGAAACAAGGTCCAAAATTTAACCTGTTCAGCGACATGACGGATTATCAGCTCAATTTCGATAAATCTTTTGCGGACAATGAGAGCAGCTTCTACAATCGTTTCGCAAAGTCCGTTGGAATCGTGGAGGAAAAAAAGCGAAAAGAAGAAAAAATGGCTCGTAAGATAAAACGGGCGGTGAAGAAATCTAAACCTGCAGAAGAAACTCAGAGTGAACCGGTAATGATTGATGATGACTCGATGGAAGCTGTAGATCAGCTTACTCGCTCCAACCCAATCAATCCTCGTGGTAAGGCAATTAACGAAGATTCCAACTACAGTTTCTCAGAATTTTATGATGATAAAACCGACAATCTACCTCAATCATCCGATAAATTGCCGGAATATATTCCTCTGGTTTCGTCCGATTCCTTGGTTTCCCCAGCTAATATAGAACCCACAAGAACTGATGCCAAGATTTTCCTCACCAAACCGCATGCCAAAATTTTACTTGGACCAATTGGTGCCACATTTCTTAAGGATGCTTCCTCAAAGTTCGCACTGAAGGTAAGCATTTCTTTCCAATCGGTAGGAAACGTGTTGTTGGCGAATGGATTATCAACCGATCAGGATAACTTTCACAATGAGTTAGTGAAATTTCTCAACGATGCTTCTCACCAAAACGAACAATTGAAACTCATCAATAATGTCCCGAAAGCAACCGAGAAAACTATACGATATATCACAGATCACCTTTTACTGCTTACCCGTTCTTATGAAAATGCCAGGATTTTGTTCAAGCGATATCAACATTTTGAAGAGCAAGGAGCTAACGTGAAGACATGTGACAAAATCCGGAGAACGTTAAACATCATTCTGTTCGGACAGTACGGCATGAGAGCCGGTCGTGAGCATCTAACTAAGCTGCAGTCAAACCTGAAAAATCTGCAGAACACCCAGGAATTGAATGTATCGGTAGATTTTCGAGACGAGATCAACCAACACATTCGTTACATTTTTTACCTCTTTCGATCATTCAGATTATGAGGACATTTTGAAGGAATATGAAAAGCTCCGAAAGACCAAAAAACTACAGAAAGTAAAAGCTGAAGACCTGAATCTGCCTCCACTCTCTCCAATCAAGGCCAGCGACACAACCGGAAACTTTGCCGATGATTCCTTCAGCGAGTTCAAAGATTTAAACTTCGCCGAACGCAACACTGCCGCTGATTTTCTCAGTTCCCTCGACGAAGATCTTATCCTTAATACTTCCGATCAGCTGATCGACCCGAGAAAACATCCGCCGACGCCGATGAACAGTCTGATTCGGGTCAATCAAAAACAGACCTCCCTACAGTCAGTTCACTCCCAGATCCTACGCCGAAAAAGAAGCAGAGTTCTAAAAGCACAGGGTAGACACCCTATTGGAAGAATGCAGTCACATGATCACAATGTTGAACAATGTACCGATTTCAGGAAAATTCGAACGAATTTGTAATCAATCCCAGTACGGACACTTATCCAAATCCAACTACCGTACGCTCAGGGGAATCCACACGGTGTTGAGAGGTAAGCTAACCGGAAGTTAACATTTAGAAAAAAGAGGCCACTAGTTAGTTGAGTTATTTTAATGAGGCTGGGAATAATAATTGGCATCTCAAAGTAACTGTTATAATTTTGTGTTATTTACTTTGCGTGGATTGCAACATGGCTGCGTTTTATTTTCAATAGAGAATTATGAACTGTATTTCCTGATGACTTTTTCAATTGAAAGAAATTCCTTCGGGGATGGATCGCAGCAAGCTCTGACCACGAACGGTTGGGCTTTGGTGAGCTGTCACGTTTTTTCATTATTTTTGTGTGATGAAATTTATAATTTAGAATTTCAATAATAACCGTCGCTTGTTATAGTGGGTGCTGTGTTTAAGACCAGAGTCATATCCGGTGTAAAGGGATTTCAAAACGAACCGATTGGTACACGTTTGCTGATTGTTCCTGATTATCCGAGTGAGCGCTTTCCATTGTACTGGTTTATTTGCCGTTTTCCTAAGAGGAATGATAATTAGTTGTCGAAAAATGCAATTGACAATATTGACAACCTTGATCACAAGAGGTGTGTTAACGATTTCGTGGATGGAAAGAGGAAGGCTGTTTTTTCAGTCATGAAGCAATTATACGCATTACCATAATAGGTTAGGGTAGCAAGTTTGACGTGTATTTTCTTCCGTTGTGTTTTCCGATATTATACACACAACTATTATCGGAGTAATTGACGCTTAACTGTATCGCCACCGTGGCCATTCTTGGCTCGACCGGCTTGTGCCTGTCTACCGAGCTCGGCTCCGGGACTCGGAAGTCTCTCCGGACTCCCGGTATCCTGCAGATACCGTTGTTCGGCGGGCTTCTCATGGTAGACCGAGTTCCATTACCGACATGGCTTTGCTGTGGATACAGTTCCACAGTTGAAACTGTATCTACAGCAGTGCCATGTCGGTGATGGAACTGGTTTGTCGGGAGAGGTTTTCCGACCATCGGTGTTTGCAGGATGCCGGGTGTCCGGGGAGTTTTCCCGGGTCCTGGAGCTGAGTTTGGTGGGCGGATGCAGGCCGGTTGAGCCGGGGTGGCGAGAATTTTGGTTAAACATTCACCGGAGCAGGTGGATATTCTGATGATAATGAAGAGGTAGTGACGATGTTGAAAGGTTGGAGGAGTTAAATTCGAGATACGTTGCTACTTTCGTTCACCTGCAATGGTATATGGGCAAGCCTGGCCGTTTGGGTAGGCATCATTTAAGTACCGCGGAAGAAGCAGAACGCTAACCAGTTGGGCCTCGCAAGGAGATTTTCAGACAATTGAGAGTTGGTAAGTGCTCTCTAAAACGCGGAGCGAAACAGGTAATTGTTATCCTTTTTGTTCCCTGAATTAAATAAACATTAAACAATACAAGTGAGAGATTCTCTCCGGGCTCGCTCTCTTTCATTAATAAACCAATCACCTTTACGTTTTTCATTCTAAAATTTGTAGAGTATGCTAGGAAGCACTGTTGTGTTTCAATCTGTACCAAAGAATCCCTAGAAAGTTTTATAACGGCGCTGTAATGAATGAAGAGAGCGAGCCGGAGAGAATCTCTCAAATATAGATTCGCCCTAATGAAAAAAAACCCTAGATATTATATGATCACATCACTTATCAAGGTGAATCCTGATCCATCGAACCCTACCCTACTAGCATAGAAAAACCTCTTTTCCTGTGACCTTTGTGGGGATGCAGAGGTAAACACGGTCCCTAATCAGCAAAGGTCACACTAGCTCTCCTTCCCTATTCCCAACTTATTGCAAGGACGTGGTCAGCGCTGTTAGATTGAGTACTGACTTAAGGAGAATGGTCGGTAACTCCAGCCCCATTCAGTTGATTCATTGTGCAATTTCACTGATTCTGATCAATCACGGAGTAGCAACCATTTATACGTGCAGTCAATCAAGCTAAGCTAAGCTATAAAACATAAGAAAAAAAAGTGTTTAGTGTGATTACTGATATCTGTTTGTATTTCTATAGGAACGGAACTATCTGTTGGCTGGCTCTCTAACCATAGGCACTTTCAAATCGTTACTCTTGCAAACGGCAACTGGAGAATATTTGCTAAATAACGCGGAAAAGTTCGACCTGACTGAACAGAGTCAGAAGCTTGTGGTAGATGTCATTGCGCAGTTCCATGTTACTCAAAAAACCGGACATTCGCAAAATCAAAGGAAATACCGGAGAACGATTGTTTAGTCGGATCAATTGTTTGAAGCAATCAGACCGACGAAAACATAAGAAAAAAGTTGATCATCGTAAAGAAAATATCGAGTCAATCAATATTAGCAATTCAATAAGCTTCTAACGCTCTGACATGGTTGGAGCTCAATGACCAGTCTTGACAAAAGTCATGCTCGTTAGGTTCAAACGTGTCGATTTTCAGGCAACATAACATTGACTATCTATTAGTTCCATCTGAAAATCAAATCGACATGGAGTTTTCATAAGGGCCAATGTCGCAAACGTAAACAATGGCTTTTTCCGCAAATTTCTCGAGAATGCTAACTTAATCAAAGTGAATTACCACAATAATTGTACAGAAGAGGAGTTCCCCTTTACAATAGAAATGGTAGTTTACTTGAGCGAGTTTGCATTTTCAAGAAATTTGGGGAAGAAGTCATTGTTTACGTTTGCGACATTGGCCCTTATGAAAACTCCATGTCGAAATGATAACTCGTAACAACAAACTTAACCAGAAAAATGAACGTTCGATTTTCAAAATGCTTTGATATTCATTTATGTAAACAGTTTAATTTTCACTATGAATTTCGAAATGTCAGAAATGAAATTCAATAAACCACAATGAATATCAATTACCCGTCGGGTTCGGAAAATATGCAAGGGCAGCCCAGGACAGAGTTTTCTTGCTCAACAATCTTATGGAACAATGAACAATGGCCCTGGTTGATCCATGTTCGTATTAGGATTTAAAATCTCATACCTATAAAAAAAAACTCATCGCGAGTGATGATATTCAGATTTCGTCTAATGAAATTCATGCTTACCGATTGGTTATCAAAACTACAGAGACAGCAGATTTTTGACCCGCACTTAGAGTCGACTTCATTCAATGCAGCAAACAAAATTCAGTTGGCTAAGGGGTGACAGCGGTAACCATGAAAACCGGAAAGTAAACATCATCGTTACACTGGGATAAAATCATTATCACTTCTCATTGATATTTTATGAAAATCCAAGGCACTGTCAATGACACACCGTGGATATCTGTTGTAAATCAATGGGAATCATCTTTCACGGCAAGAAAATACGTATTACAGAAGCATCCCTCAAGAACAATCGCCGAATTTCCTCATTTAAGGACTGAGCATGGGTATCAAATTGGTACGTATTGAAACGCGTCAGATATTTCAAAGGGTTTCACATTTCAGATCTTGTAACTAGGTTATTTAAGACGGGAATTACGGGCTTGTAGAAAGATATATGCTATGTAATTTTTTTTTGTCTGCATCGGAATTCAAGTTGATTACGTACCACTTGAGCTAGTTCTAATACTAATTTAACATAAATTCAAAACTCGCAAACTGATAATACAAATTTGATTACCTTTTGAAATATATGACGTCTGATATGAAAAGTTCGCTTAATAAACCTCTTCGTTAAATTACAGATTGATGTTGACTACAGTTTGATTCAAAATGGAAAAACAAACTATTGCACGGCTGAATTCACACGGAAGTAAGAGGAACTAACTAAACCTTTCTGCAAGTATATTTTCAAGAACGCCAAAGATCCTTCCGCCAAAGAGCTACTCAAAATAATTGGGTGCAAAACCAAACCGATAGGTAACCCGAGTAAAGTCTAACATCATAAAGCTAGCAGTTCGAAAACTTACTTTGATATCAACATCAAATTAAAATCACAATATCATTTCACTTCACAATTGTCAATTTCGATATCAAATTTAGTTTTCATCTTGCTGAAATCTTGCGTTCACTTATCCTTGAGAAAAGTAAAATTGTTTTCATTGCCTTGACAAATTATCAAATAGAATACTCATTTTCAATTTGCTCTCACTGATAGCAGGGTCAGTTTTAAATTAGATGTCACAGGAATAAATTTTTGCTATCAATTTTGGTCTTTTAACCGTTAAAACGACCAAAACGACCAGCAATCATTGTCGACAATTTCACAACATCATGTTGAGTTTTCAATTTGATCTCAAACTCTTCTCGGGAATGCTTTCAGAAAAAAAAAAACAGAACAATTTCTACATGGACAATATATACGTACATGATTTCTTTTACAGACTTTCGCATCCCAGCGATTTTGCTAGCACTAAACACCGTGCTCATTCCAGTAAAGGCCGTTTCTGGATTTAAAACAACGATTGCAACAGCTCAACTGGACACGATATTGTTTAGTGCTGATGTAGAGGAGGCTCTCAAAATTGACAATGATTTAATTGCTGATAGCCTAGAAACGAAAACAACTTTTACTCCCAAACTTGTTTTTTGGGACTTTTTGGCTCCATTCACCGGTAGTTTGGTTTTCTACAATAAACTTGAGTATAAATTGTCAACTGTATCGCGAGGAGTAGATGTGCTGATCAAGTGTATTGCTGTTTTGGGATTACCAGTATCCAAAATTTCCAAGCTAATCTCGATTTTTGTCAGTCACCACATACAGGGTGCGGCAGAAAATAATGTGAAATTTTTTTCTATTTCTTTCTAATCCCATGTTCAACTAATTCAAGCAGTAATTTCGGACGTAGTCCTCCGACATTGACTGCCATGTGCGTGTTATGGTTGACTTCAGGGTTTTCACACTAGGGTGTGGTGTTTTGCAGGCTCGTGCTTCAACATAGCCTAAATCGAATAATCCAACGGATTAAGATCTGGGCTGCTAGGGGGCCACAAATCCTTCGGCCAAAACTTCATGTTATCGTTCAACCATTGTTGGGTTCGATTGGACGTGTGACACGGCGCTCCATCCTGCTGTAGGACAACGTTTTGGTCCTCGGAGAAGTTGGCCTTCACCTAGGGAAGCACTTGGTCCTTTAAAATACTGATATACACTTCGGTATTGATTTTAACTCCAGCATCAATGAAAACAGGCGGCATTTTCAAACCGTTGGACGCCATCAAGCCAAACATCATGACACCAGCCGGATGTTTGGTTTGAAATTCGAATTTCACTTTTTCCGGAACGTTCTCCATTTTCTGCGGTGAAATGAACCGGTCCGTGCGATGCTGAAAAACTTTTCGTCGGAGAACAGGGTTATCATTTTTCCCTTCTTCAACAAGGAAAGCAATCTCTTAGAACGAGTCACTCGTAGTTCCTTGACCCGGTCCGTAATAAAGTGGCGTTTCACTCTGGCTCTGGAAGATGCATGCAGGTCTTCTTTGATGATTCTCCGCATGGATTTCTCCGAAATATTGGCTTCCTTTGCAAGTTTTCATATGGAACGCACCGGGTTGCGAGCAATTTTTGCACGGCCGATTTCATCACGTTCGGCGTGCGTGCAAAGCGCAGACGCCCGCTCCTTAGGACCACCCTGCAGATATTTGCAATGAAACAAATAGAATGTTTGGATGCAGCTCTTGAAAGTAAACATAAACTTCGACAGAAATTAGTCACTAGCTACACGAATTAACCCAATACTCAAGTTTGAACATTTTCGCATTATTTTCTGCCACACCCTGTATCATAGCATTGCAGGGCCAAAAGTGGTATTTATGTTGCATTTGATGCGACTTAAGTGCTTGATAGGCTGCCGTAAAGACGCTTTTGAACTGCTTATTGGTTACCTGTGTAGTCATAAACAGGTGAAGGAAAAATAGGCAGAAGGGAAACTTTTCCATCATTTATCTTATAGGGTATGTGTCCCTTGACTCAGCCTATTATGCAACCAGCGATCACATATTTCATTATAACTCATAGAGTTTTTAAGCTGTAAGCGAGATTTAACTAGTTATACACTTGCAAAAATAAGTTTGATAAGACATTTGGTAGCATGTATCGTTAAAAGTTACACAACTATTTTTATAATGCCATAAACTTTCGAGGGATGTGGATTTAATGTCGGTCTATAAGCACCAAATTGGGTCTATTCGTGGATGCAACTTCGTCCCATTCGATGGATTTATTACTAAATGCAGTCTTTGTACGTTTTTTTCTAATTTTATGAATTAAGGCATTGTAAGCTGTACTGGATTTACTTAATACAACATTTCACAAAACAAACTAAAGTAAAACTGCCTCGAAACACTTAAATGATGTTAATATATGATTTATCAGCCATTCAATAATGAATACATTATAATTTATTATACAATGATTTTGTCTCTTCGATTTGTGTTTAGATGAGCCTCTTGAATACAAACAACCGCAAATTCATGCATTTCCACTTGACATTTTACCGATAAAAACCTTTTTGCTACGTTATTGATACAATAGGCCATACTTGGGAACATACAAAATAATATGTACATAACATTGGGTCTACGATTTTCTTGTAAAATTATTGTTATTTTAGCTATGTAAACAGTTAGTTTTTAACGTTTAATTATGTTCTGCACATCCGGACTGCATTACTTGCTATATAGATTCAATTAAGCCAAATTTAGATCACTTGAAATTGTGTAGATCATCTGTTCAGCAAACCAGTGAAATCATGATGCCCCAAAAGTTCAAGAAACCGAAAATTACGCGGCAGTGAACAACTATAAAATGATTAATATTGTCTCAATTGCTTCGGATTACATCTATCATGGTAATAGCAACATGATTTTGTTGATTATCGCTAAATTAATGACACATTAGGTACATAGGCCGAATGAAGGAGCTAGGCTAACATTACATCCCCTTACCCTATCTTATATTGATTCTAGTAGAAAACATAACTGAAGCATGAAAGTTTGGTTTCTTGTTATTGTAATGTTTGCTATGTTTGTTTTTATTTTGCAATGTTTTTGGAAAACATTAATCGCTAATAGTTAACGAGCGTTTAAACAAACAATATTATCAGTCTAAAACAGCCATTTTTTCAAGGAGGATGTATTTTCTAGAAAAACTGTACGCTAATAGCTAAAAATATGATCTATAGAGAATGCAAGAGTGCTTGTTCACGCTTGTTCTTATGAGACATGTGGCATTTTATCAATATGCGAGGTGAATATCCCACTTCTTTTTTTTTTTGCCAGATGCACAACACTGAGGTTGTCGAAACGGATTGGAATTGCTTCCGAAACTCCATAAAACTCCTCCCGTAGTCCACGCCACCACAAGGTGTCTTGGGTCGCCGTCGAAACAGCTATAAGCTCTGCCTCCATTGTCGACAAAGCAACTGTAGCCTACTTACGGAAGCTCCACGAAATGGCCCAACCTGCCTGCTTGAAGACATAGTCGGTGATAGAACGACGTGGTTCAGGATCGTTTGCCCAATCCGCGTCACTGCAGCCAACGAAACCTTCATTGGACTCATTCGAGTATGTCATTTTCATACCGCCGATACCGCAGAATCCTCTTTGCTGCGATCCAATGCGCCTTCCCTGGGTTCTGGCAAAACTGGCTTACCATGTTCACCGGGAAGCAAATGTCCGGCCGTGTCGATTGCGCCAGATAGTGCAGACTTTCCACAAGCTCTCGGAATGGGACGTTCTACATCTGCTTCCGATCCTCTTCGGTACCTGGGCACATCTACTTGGTAAGCTTCTGGTTCGGATCCGGAGGAATTGCAACAACATTGCAATCTGCAACATTGAACATCATTACACGGCTACCTTCTTTCATCACTCGCATTCTAAGGATTTTGCTGGCCAAACCAAGGTCCTTCATCCGGAATTTCGTCATTAGCTGTTTCTTCAAACGATCCACCCATCGCTGGTTGATTGAGAACACCAGCATGCCAGCTTCAATCTTGAAGTACACACGCCGATCGGAGGCGGACCGCTTCAAACCAATACGCTTCAGCTCAGCATCCAACTTCTGGTTCCACACCCTACTGGCTTGCTTGAGCCCATAGAGTGCTTTCTTCAAGCGGCAGACTTTCGTGGGTGCGGCTGGGTCGACGAATCCGTCCGGCTGTTTCATATAGATTTCCTCTTCTTCAAGGCAGCCATCGGGCTTTGTACCGGCCCACAGATCCATCCGAGTTCGTCTTCAGCTAAGCATTACAAGCATACCGCCATATACATGTAAACCCACTTCCCGTTCGGTAGTTCAACCAACTTCCATGTTTGGTTCTCCATCTGGCCCTTGTATGCCGTCAGTATATGTATCAGCAATGTATCTATTCAGATTGAGAACCACTTTCAGGAAAAGTCTACGTTGCTTCATCCAGGACATTCTCGTCAGCAGCACCGTCCTCGGGCTCATAATCTGCTTCGGTTGGTTCAGTCTAGTCAGTCACTTCGACTCGTTCATTCTGAATCACCAGATCATGCCCTTCGGCGTCCTCGTTTGATGGTTCTTCCGTTATCTCACTGCGCTTCAGTTGGCATTCGTCAAGAAAAATCACATCTTGGCTGACGAAAATCTTCGTCTTCTTGCTGTACACTCTATACGCCTTCGGACCTTCGCTGTAGCCAACGAAGATGCCCGCTTCAGACTTCCTGTACCACTTTTTTCGCTTCTCTTTCGGCACATGCACCATGCACCTTGACCTTGGCTTCAAATATCCGTAGGTGCGACACATCCGACCGGGGGTTACCGACAGTCCCTTTGTCAGCGATCGGTTGACAACGCGGGATGCGACTGCAACTGCTTCTGCCCAAAAACGGTTGTCCAGGTTAGCATCGAACAGCATGCTCTTTGCTCTTTCGGTCAACGTTCGATTCATCCTTTTGGCCAATCCATTTAACTCCGGGTTGTAAGGCGCGGACGTCACGTGTTGACTTCCCCCCTTCCACAGGAAGTTTCGAAAATTTTGTCTCCATACGGCCGCACAAGTCCGAGTGAATAAACTCTAGCACGCGCTCCTCTCGGTGCATTTTAGACTTAAACGGTTGACGGGAATGCTTAACTTCGATGCAAGGGAATGCACTCGCTGGATTTTCCATTTCTAAGTTCAGGCCGGTTACCACCGTCTTGAGTTGCTTAATCCCAGCAAGGGTGTCCCCTGCGCCGACGCCACAACTGGCACTTGTCGTCCTTCACAGAATTCAACTTATAGAGGCCGCCAATTCACGACTAATTGCCGCTACCCCTTCGTCCGGGTTGACAACTTTGCACTCCTCCATGGAGAACATCACGCGAAATCCCTTTTGGCATACCTTGCTCACCGAGAGTAAATTAATCGCCAGATCAGGGACACCCAGTACACTGCTCATCGTGAGGTCCCAACGCCGCACTCAGCCTCCAGCTTCACCTATCCTTTCGCTACGACGGCCACCTCTGCGTTGTTGGCCACGTATGTCCGTGATGACACATCCTATGGATTCTCGAGCACGTTCTTGTTCCGGCACAAGTGAGTAGTTGCGCCTGAATCGAAGAACCAATCGCTATCGACTGCACCGCATGGGCGACGAAGAAAGCTGCATTTCCTTTCGGGGTACTTCGCTTATCCTGCTTCCCGTCGCTTGCATCCTTCTGACATTCTGATGCAAAGTGGCCAAGCATCGGCCGCACTTCACGCCAACTTTACCAACTTGCACCCTCGCTTTCGGACGATTTTGAACTACCCTTCACCTTGTCTCTAAGCCAATGATCATCAGATCGTGCTTATGTGACAGACCTTTCAGCAGCAAACTGCACATCTAAGTATTGCCACCTTGAAGCCGACCTCCATCAGCTGGTTGCAGGTCAGCATAATCTCATTCACGCACTTCTGGGGAGACTGGTGAATGACGTCGTCGTCCCTCTCGGACCCGATCATTCGGCTGCCTCCCTAGTAGCACACTTGTTGCCATACGGTTGAGAAAACAGAAATATGACTTGCTAAGTCTTTATCAAGTTACTACAACTAATAATGACCGTAGTGTGCTACTTGGGCTGTCAGCCTCCTGTGGGACATACTCGCTGCAGAATCCATCTTAAAGGGCGATCGGTCAAAATTTGGTCAAGGGAAAACGCGTGTAAATCGGTGAAATCGTTTATTTAAAAAATCAAATTAAATTTCTTTTTCAAGTTCAATTAGTATAAAATTCAGGAAAAATATTCAGTTAGGCTTCCGCTTTTCCAAATCCGAATAGCCGGGCCTTACGCTTGACCCCTGCCATCAGATTTTGTACAGCCACCTTGTCCACCTTCTTCGCCGCAGAAAGCCAGTTTGCCTTGAACTGCTGCTCGTCCTTAGCAGTTTTTTTGGTCTTCTTTAGGTTCCGCTTGACAATAGCCCAGTATTTCTCAATTGGGCGGAGCTCTGGCGTGTTGGGAGGGTTCTTGTCCTTGGGAACCACATGCACGTTGTTGGCGGCGTACCACTCCATGGCCTTTTTACCGTAATGGCAACCGTGTTTCTTCAGGAAAGGCAGCAGACGTTTATTCAAACACTCTTTCACGTAAATTTCTTGGTTGACAGTCCCGGAAGCCATGAAAATGCTGCTTTTCAAGCCACAGGTACAGATGGCTTGCCAAACCAGATATTTCTTTGCGAACTTTGACAGTTTCGTGTGCTTGAAAATATCTGCTACCTTTCCCCTTCCTTTTGCCGTATAAAACTCCTGTCCCGGAAGCTGCTTGTAGTCGGCTTTGACGTAGGTTTCGTCGTCCATTACCACGCAGTCAAACTTCGTCAGCATCGTCGTGTACAGCCTCCGGGATCGCGCTTTGGCCGTCGTATTATGTTTATCATCGCCATTTGGAGTCACTACCTTCTTGTAAGTCGATAGTCCGGCTCGTTTGTTGGCTCGATGCACGGTTGTAGACGATACACCCAGCTTATTTGCGGCATCTCGGAGAGATAGGTTAGGGTTTCGCTTGAAACTACCGGCAACTCTCTTTGTCGTCTCAGCGGCTTCCGGTTTTCGATTTCCCCCGATCCAGACTTCCTGGCTGTCGACAAACGTTCCCCAAACACTTTAATTACATTTGTAACGGTTGATTTGGCAACTTTTAGCGATTTTGCCAACTTTGCGTGCGAGTAGCTCGGATTTTCGCGATGCGCGAGCAAAATTTTGATACACTGCTCTTCTTGCTTGGACGGCATTTTGACAACTGAAGAGTCGATTCCAAAATCAAAATAGGAGCAACATTCTCACACACACACCTTCAAAATGAGGGGTGTTCAGGTTTTTTAAATGCAAAATTGAAAGAAATACGTCAAGTTGATATTGACCAAATTTTGACCGTATCGCCCTTTACACCTTCACCCCCCTGCAGCCGGCTAGAGATATCCCACATCCCACTACTTCTCTAAAAAATATGTCAGGGTGTTACAAAATAACATCGTACTTGTTATTTTTCACAAGGAACAGCTGGGTTTTTTTGTATTGCTTGGCGGTAAAAATAGTCTCGTTTATAATATAAATGAGTAATAATTGTGACAGCTAACCAATAGGACTCTTATGAAACATAGTTTTAGGTAGATTTGTTGTGATTTCCGGTGTATCATAAAGGTTTCCCAGCCTTATCTGCCTCATCCAGTCGTACGTAGTCCTGCAGATAAACGGGGTTTCGCCTTTCCCCGAGTGGTCGCTGTTGAAGTTCATCCTTGCCCTTGTCAGTATCTCGGTCTACCTCTCTCTATTCCTGGACTCGTTTTACTTGGGGCACGTGCCGCTTCATCTTCTGCCCATCACTGCCCGTAAGTACGAGGTTCCCTTTCCTCTACGCCGCCACGGTATATCTTATCGAGTCGAACCGGCTGTCACCCTTCGAATGTGCTTGACGCTGGATAATCACGGTGTCGCCTGGTAGGATTTGGCAATCCCTTGCCCCGTGGCGGCGATCTTCGCACTGTTTCCCACTTAGCTTAGCTCTGTGGTCTCATGCGTTCATAATCTCATCGTCATGATCTGCTCTTCCTTGGTAAATTAAGGGCAGCTCCCGTCTAATTTTCCACCCGCCCATCATTTCCTAGGGGGGTTCTTGGTGACTGAGTAGGAGACTGAATTATGAGCCTTTACTGCAGTTTGAAGCTCATCTTCGTAATTGTTGCCAAGGGATGCTGAAACTGGCAAATCCAACACTCAGCCAAATATGGATTTGGAATCGATCTTGAAAGATGCATCACTTCTTAAAACATCGTTCAAGCCCGGACCTGATGGTGTTCCATCCGTTTTTCATTAACAGAATATGGCCTATATTCTGGATCCAATTCATCAGATATTCCAGCTGTCCCTTTCTAGAGGCATATTTCCTTTTTGCTGTAAAACGGCAGACAGGTTTGCGGTTTAAAAAAGCAAGCAAGTGGGACGTAAAAAACTACATGGGAATCACACCGTTAAGCACCGTATCGAAGCTATTTGAACTGGTCGTACGTAAGGAACTCTCTTTTTGCACATTGTAAGCAGTTTTTGAGTGCCGATTAGCACGGGTTTTTCAATCGAGAAACTGGGCATTCCACAATAACAAACCTACTGTGCCTAACGTCATACATCCGTGATAATATGATTTCTCGATGCCAAACGGACGTGATCTGCACAGATTTAACAGCAGCTTTCGACAAGTTGAACCACGATATTGCGATCGCCAAACTTGACAGACTATGAGTTGGCGGTAATCTCTTAAAATGGTTTCGCTCATATCTTACAGGGCGCCATCTTAAAAACATTTTTTTTTAATCACTTATTTGTAATCAACTGACAGTTTTAGGCAAAATTCGATCAACAAGTTTTTGCGCAATGTTCGGGATACCGCAGGGCAGCCATCTGGGAACGTAGATATATCTTCTTTACTTCAACGACGGACATCTTTTATCGAAGGACCACGACTGTCGTTTGAAGACGACCTGAAAATATTTTCTGCGTATCTTCTTAATAGCCAACTGCCGTTTCCTCCAAGAACAGATTGATGCCTTTGCTGATTGGTATATTCTAGATCGATTGGTGGTCAACCCGGCTTAGTGCTCAGTCATAACCTTTCACGGCAGAAACAACTAATTGTTTTCAATTACAAGCTTCTCGCCATGACCATCGAATAAATGCAGAGCGTTAAAGACCTAGGTGTTCAGCTGGATTCTAAACTGACGTATTAACATCAAATTTCATGAGTTGTTGATAAAGCTTCAAGAACTCTTGGGTTTGTTTTGCAGGTGGCAAAAAATTTCAGCGACTCCACTGCCTAAAATCACCTTATGGTTCTCTCGTGCGATCTACACTGGAGAACTGTTCAGCAGTTTGGAGTCCAAACTATAATAATGACGCCAAGCGAATCGAATCTATTCCACGTCATTTTCTACGGTTCGCGCTTCGTAGACTACCCTAAAGAGACCCATTTCGTCTTCCCAACTACGAAAGTCGCTGTCGATTAGTGAACATGGAGATCTGCGAGCCGTAGAGACGTTTATACAGCCTAAACTGTCGCAGATACTCTGCAAGGAAGAACCGACAATCCTGCAACAAATCAACATCAATGTTCAACCAAGGCCAATGCGCAACAACTTAATGCTGAGGCTTCCTTTTCGCCGCACCAACTATGGGTTGAATTGCGCAATACACAGGTTTCAGCGAATGTTCAATAGGGTGACGCCAGTTTTTCCTAACTGTTACCAAACCTTCTTTGGAATCTTGTAGTAATTCATCCCAATCGTGGCCTCCAATAACGTTCACGTCAGCTCCCGAATCGATTCGAAACTATTGGGCTGGATGAGTCAAGTCTGTATTTGATTAGCACATCCTTCACGTTAAGAGTGTTTATGTGCTGAGTGTTCTCATTCTCGTTTTTTGGTTGGCGTTGCTCCTCCGCCACATAAGCTTCTTTCATTCTGCATCTTACGGCAGTCTTGACTCTTAGCTGGGTATTCTTTTCCTTTATGTGCTGGCCGATCGCACTTCGAGCACCGACCGCGCTTATCGATTCTACTTTGTAGCTGAACATGACAGCGAAATAATTCGCGTGATGGTTGTTGTCTGTTTTTATATTCACTGTCTCTGGTGGGTCTTTGGTATGGTGCCTTGGGTCGTCGATGATTCCTTGGAGCAGTTTATGTTCTCGCTACTGCAAGTTTTGATTACACGACTGCAGGGTTTGAATACACTTCGAACGCCTCGCTCCTGGTTGCAGATAGTACTATGAATGCCTAATCATGGCCGAACATACGCGCTGATTTGGAAGCTCACTGTCATGCCTTTAAGCAGTTGAGACCGAACGAAACGAACCTGGTCATTTGTACTGTAGCTACAGAGTTGAACGTTGGCCATGAGACGTGCATAGAATTTCATGATTGATTCCCCGTGTTCCTGCTTCATTTTGGAAAATGCAGGAATGTATTCGGTGATGTTAGAAACCATTTTTTTTTTTCATTCAATAAACTGGTCGAATGCTTCTACAACTGCCTTTTGTAGCACGGCGGTTGCTGGTTCAGCTGTCGTTTGTTGTTCTTCTTGGGTGATTGTTTCATCCTCCTGGGCCGGTTCATCCTCTGCTGCTGTTTCCTCGCTGGCTAACAGATCAGCTGTTTCCTCAGTGAAGCCAATACTGCCAATTCTGCCCAAACAATTCAACGAAAGCAAAAACAAAATGGTCGAACCAGCACGATATTCACACTTGCTCATGCATGCCGAATCAAGAAGCGAAAATCTCGTGCCAAGGTTCCCAAAAAATAATGCAATATGGCCGTCCGAGCTAATTTTGCATTTTGATTCCAACGTGTGTCCGAACACACTCATGAATGGGGATTCGTCCCGAAACACTTGTTCTAGTCGAGTTATGCATGCTTTCCTTCATATGCGTACACGTTTCTACGTGCTATCACTTTCCGTAACGAGTAAGCTTGATTTCGAAGAAGCGAAAAGCCTCAGAGTAGGATTCTTTCCCAACACAAGAGAGAAAGGAAAAAAAATGCAAAATGGCCGTCTAGGCTAGTTTTACGTGCTTCCTTTCGTTGAAACAAAAAATTCCGTTTTCGCGAGCGTCCTACTCGTCAGAGATTTTTTTTTTTCTCTAGCGTTCGTCCCGAAACGCTTTCGATATGGGAAAGAATCCTAGCATCGACGTTTTGATTCTACTTCATGGCCGTCCCGGCGCATTCAATTTGAGAAGTGTGGATGAATGTAAAGATTAACAAGCTTACCTTCGTTCGTCGTTTGTGAGAATAAAACTTAGTTTGCACTGTTACTGTCTCGCTAGTTTCCAGTAGGGAGGTCTTTCACACGTTCCTGCGGTAGGCGATTCCCAAAACAATTGGTGATACCAATCGTTTTTCGGAGGCTTTCCAGTAGAAAGACT
>JASCZW010000470.1:0-130581 GCA_034211315.2 Aedes japonicus
GGACCAAGTGGTGGAGCCGTCTTACCATTCGATCGAAAATTTGCAAATTCGTGTAACTTCAACTAAAGGGTGTCCACGATGAAATTGCCACACTATGAAATTGCTCTAACTTTTTAACCGTTACGTAGAATTTAATGAAAATTTGGGTGGATTTAGTTCATAGTGCATTATTTACATCCTGCAAGTTTTAAAGTCCTGTGATCAAAACTCGCGGAAATGGAGTCGAAAGAACAGCTCGTGCGTGATAAAATCTTGCGCATTCATCACGAGAACAAGGATCTCTCGCATCGTTCCATCGCTAAAACGTTGGGAATCGCGAATTCCACGGTGTCGCGAGTGATTAAGCGGTTCGAGGAACGGTTGACCACCGATCGGAAGCCCAGAAGTGAAGGAAAAAGTATTCCGTACAACACCAAAAATCACAACCGCGTAGTTGGGGCCTTCAACCAGAAATCCGAACGCCTCCGTTCGGGATGTAGCTAAGAAGCTGCACCTAAGCCGAAGTTTTGTCCAGAAGGCCAAAACTAAGGCTGGGCTTCGAACGTTCAAGGTACAAAAGGCCCCTAATCGCGACGAGAAGCAGAACAAGTCCGCCAAAACCCGTGCCAGGAAGTTGTACCTCAACATGCTGACGAAAGTTGAATGCTGCATCATGGACGACGAAACATATGTGAAGAGCCGACTTCAAACAGATCCCCGGCAACCTGTTTTTCACGGCCAAGGATAAGTTCAGCGTTCCGGAGCATGTCCGCACTCAGAAGATGTCCAAATTTGCGAAGAAATTCCTGGTTTGGCAAGCCATCTGCACGTGCGGGAAGCGGAGTGCACCTTTCGTGACCCAGGACACGATGAACGGACAGGTGTACATAAAGAGTGCCTCCAGAAGCGGCTGCTTCCTCTCCTGAAGGCCCACAACGTCCCAACAATCTTCTGGCCGGATTTGGCCTCATGCCACTACTCCAAGGACGTGCTGAAGTGGTATGCGGACAATAAGGTCAATTTCGTGCCGAAAATGTTCAACCCTCCCAACACTCTGGAGCTCCGCCCCATCGAGAAGTACTGGGCGATTATGAAGCAGCACCTTCTTAAACGACCTAAGGTAGTGAAGACAGTCGAGGAACTGAAAGTATGGGTTTACATGCAAAAAACGGTTGATTCACAGGTTGTGCAGAATCTTATGGCCGGGGTTAAGGCCAAGGTGCGGGCATTTGCGTATGGACTGTAAATAAAATACGAGTAAAATGGTAAAATGAAGTTTAATAGTTATTTCTCAATCCCTGAAAATTTGATGGCAATCGGATGAAAACTCGAATTTTGCGAATCAATTTTGTGTGTGGCAATTTCATCGTGGACACCCTTTATATAGAAAACCAGGAGATAATGTGAAGAATCTAGTCAATCGAATGTAACATCACGGGAAACGATTAGTGTTGCTTTCAACTGGCCTTTGCATCACAAGGAGCAATTGACTTCAGTATTTCTGGATATTAAGGGCACATTTGGTTCAGTTTTCCATAGATATACTGGCAGATTGTCTGCACAGTAGTGGTTTACCAAGATTTTAAAATAATTTGTATAATTTACTGTCAGAAAAACAAAATAACCTTCAATCTAGGTCAACTGACAACTTCCAAAATTTAACCCAAGGTGGACATGGATTTACATGTATTTACCCCAAGGCTCATGTTTAAGTCCCTTCCTTTATAATTTTCGTGTTAACGATATTGATAACTGTTTGGAAAATAGATGCACGCTAAGACAACTTGCTGACGATGCTTTAATCTCCTTTAAAGTTGTAGAAGAAGATGTTTGCTCATCACCATAAGGCACCAAGGGTAGACAGTAATGCTAGAATAAAAGATATGAAGAAAAAGTGTTGAAATTTCCGTCAGTGTACGGTAGGTTGGAAATAGAACAGATGTATTGAAAATTGAGCGAAAGCACATGGGTGCAGTAGTTCTTGAACCAAGAACGTCACCCTTTGCCCAACCTCCCACTGTGGGGTAGGTCGAGGCACGGACGAATCCGCCACCTCAACAGGCTTCTTTAGAGGTTCACGTGCGAAAATATTGCAAAAGCCATTGCAAAATTTTCCATCTAATCAGAGCCAGAAATTTGGGATTCCAATTTTTGCCGCAAAAAAAAAACCGAATTAGTAGTGTTTACTAGAAAGCGATTCTCAGCCAAATTGCGTCTTAAGATATTGGGAAGAGACATCAATTAAGATCAATTTCTGGGACATGGTGGAGTGCTCAGCTGGAAGACCTCATTATACTCTATAAAACAACTACTCGCTCAGTTCTCGAAAATGGCTCTTGTTGCTTCCTCTCGGCAAGAAACAGCCACCTCATCAAATTGGAACGCATTCAATATCGTTGTTTGCGTATTGCCCTTGGCTGTATATACTCAACGGTTAACATGAGCCTGGAGGTTCTGGCAGGAGTAAAACTCTTACAGAACCGCTTCTGGGCGCTCTTATCTAGAATTCTAAAAAGTGTGGAATCAGTAACAACCTTGTGATTTAATTGAGTATACAGTCTAGATTTTTGCGAATCTATACTAACTATATGTCATCAGAGAATGGCATCTTCGCACTAATGTTACGCCGGCGCGTGTGATTTGTACCCTTCGCAGAGGATACAACCATAATCCCACCTCATATAAAGCAAAGTGCATCTTTTATTCGGTGCTAAATAGGACAGAGTGAAAGTGTGCGCCTGTGACGGGATTGCTTGGAGTGAGTGAATCACACTCTCTTTTAAACGATTGCTCTCACGTGCTCTCATCTGTCTTCGCCCACGTGCTCTCGCCAGCGATCACTGCCGCGTACACTTGTGCGAGGACGCGCCAGTGCTCTTTCTGTGATTCGCTGGTGCGATTGAAAGTTTAAACATCGTCGAAGTTGGAGAAAATGTCCGAAAAGAGGGAACGGGAAAAAAACATTATTCTTTGCTATGTAGCGTCAAAGCGAACTTGCAATCACAGCTGTATATTAGCAGAAGAGCCCACGCCAGTGAACTCACTGTGGCGTACGCGTCAGGGAATTTATCTGCATTCACTTCTGTGAATTTGAGAGCACTTCTTCTCACTCTAGAGCGATCGATTGTAGTGTGAATAAAAATCATTTTTCTCCACTCACATGTGCTACCCGCATGCAAACACGGGGGTGAATATAAACGAGAGAGAAGAGCTCTCGTTGAGGTAGGAAGAGTGTGTGGAAAATTTAAAATCTCTCTCTACCACACTGAGGATATGGACATCACTGTATGTCATCCGATATTAGTCTTCCATGCTATAACTCTTCTAGTGTACGTTTCACTTATCACAGTTCCTCTATTGATTATGATCTCTATCGATTCCCTCCGGTCGATGGAAAAAGTGAAGCACTCATCTTACTTTCTTTCAAGACTAAGGGAGCATATGTTTTCGTTGGTCAAAAGATTGTTTAGGATTACCTTTGCCGGGGTCCCCAAGCATTGCTCAATTCCAGGCAATGAGAAGGCGGACTCTCTAGCAAAGGTGGGCGCACAAGAAGGTGAGATTTGTGAAAGACGAATTTCAGATGATGATTTTTCCCCATTAGTATGTCAGAGTTCTCTTCAAAGTTGGCAAAACGCTTGGACAAGTAATTCTCTGGGTACATTCCATTATTCCAAATGTTTCTAGATTGTGGTTCAAAGATTTGGATGCACGTCGGGGTTTGATTCGTGTGATGTCAAGACTTTTGTCCAACCACTTATCGGTAGACGCACATTTCTACAGAATTAACCTCGTCGATGGCAATTTATGTAGGTGCGGAACCGGTTATGATGACAACGCTTACGCAGTTTGGTATTACCCGATCGTGATGCGTGATCTCCCTTACATGCAAGCGAATTACGAATTCCATTGTTTGTATGATTTAAGGGCTTATGCTGAATCATTCTTGGCGGCAGTCATTACCTCAACATTTAGAATTGATAAAACTCAGAGTCTGTACTAGATATTGAATATTTAATCACATCAGTTTGTATGAGCAATCTGATAGAGTTCGATTTGATGTTCATTCACTAACAATCGAGATTTATCAATTTGAAATAGCAAGGTGAGTTTGTGAGAGCGAGATAAAAGATATAAAAAAATACATGGAGCAGCGATTCACCTTAAGAGTGTGATGTTAACATATCGAGCCAGCCACGAGTATTTGGCACCCCACTTTTACTTACATCGAAAAATAAAACATCGATAATAACAGTATTGAACATCGGCTCCGTAAAGTTTAACATTCACTTGAGCCTAACAAATAAACGAACTAATTTAAAAAAAAATATGTTTGATCCAATTCCAGTTCTATTACTGGCATCGCAAGTTCTACAAGATGCACACATTTATGTCCTGTCCGATCCTATGGAAACTCAAAGCCACAGTGTTTCATGACCTTCGACAGTATGACTCATAAAAAACGCGCAAACAAATAACTGATTTATAGGTAGGTTCAATCATTATGTTGGGCGATAATTCGGTTATGAATCACGGGTTTATCATCGACGCTCACGGATCACCATGAACAACGTTCACTCATTTCAGTAGCATTCAGCTATCTTACAAATTCCCAACCGGAAACGTTGAGCTTTGCCTTCCAGTTGAAAATCCCAGTAAGGCAAGCCTCAAAATGGGAGCTCCCATCTTCGGCTAGTTCCTCAAACGCAAATGGGAAGTCATTCCAAGATGGGAATAACCATAAGCGCTTTCTATGTAAGTTGAAGCCGTTGAAGCGACGTATGAAAACTGCATGCGGAAGGCATCAGTTCAAATCACCAGAAAAGCTAACGTGAACGGGATAACGAGGATAGAAAGAGCTAGCCTAAGAGATTCGCAAAGATGGTGAAAATAGACTCCGTTGATCAAAAATAAATCCAAAAAACGCCTGATTGAGCAGGTGCCAACAGCACCGAAGGTAAAATTGAGCTCATCTGGCACAATACGAAGTAATGCAGAACGAAAGAAACCAGAATCATGCTTGACCTCGCAAATGCAACCGGCTCTTGTTCCACTACGACCGGGTCCGCACACAAGCTTCTTGAATTCCCTATCTTTTTGCAAGGGAAAAAGGTTACGTCATTTGTTGACTACTTGATTCCGAGCCAGCAATCTCGGAGAACCATAAATTGTCGAAGGAAATGCCCAGCCATGATTATTTACAGGCTCTCTATTCGGCCCTTACTTGATAACAAAGAGCAGTCAACGACAAACGAATGGAAATATCAGCTTTCGATCCGATGAACCTGTTGTCTCCTCGTATCTATCTGCGCCGGTTTGACTCAGGTACACAACCAGAAGCTACTACTGCAGCAGCACCGATGTGGAATTTCTACATGTTTGCGGTTTCAGCTATTAAATAACTTGAAATGCAATTTGAGCTATATTGCAAATGATTCATGCATACTTCTTACTCATGCACTTTTGTTTGAAGGATTGTCTGGTGGCGATTATCATTTCCCTGACGATGGTTATTAGTAGAATTTCCAGCATTACTGCCCCATTATTCCGCCGCAATCGAAGAGGAAAAATAATCAGCATTTCTCGAGGGAATCGCCCATATCTCGGTTCCATTTCGTCAGTTCCTTTTATGATAGCTCCATCATTCCGTTCTACACTGTTGTGTATGGATGGCATGCCAACATCGTATAAAGCCATAAAAAACCACACGACAAGAACATGAGGAGACGAACTGCCGGGCAGCCAGGCAGGCAGGCGTATAAGGCGAAAACTTTTGCCTCAAGATGATGTTTCGCTTTTTAAAAGGCAAGAACTCAGGTTGTGCGGTTTTGTCCGCATATAGCCGAGACTGGGCGATGAGTATGACGATGATGTGGCAAAGTTGTACCCGAACGAGTGCAACATAAATTTTATCTCCATTCCGTGCGGAGAACAACCTCCCCCCCTCTCCCCGTATCCGCCTTTTTCAATGAGTTACCTGGAATGGCGAGTGTGCCTTTGCCGAAATGAAACTACTACTGCTCTCTTCGCAAGTCCCCCGATTGAGGCCTCCTTTCTTCCAAAACCGCTCGAAGCATTTCTGGTTACACAAAGAGGGAAAAAGTTACTTTTATGTGGTCTGTGGTGATGGGAGGGGGGGTCCATAGAGCGAGAGAGAGAGATGGAATGGAAAAATGTGCACATCTGAAATTTGATTCTAGCTCGCAACCAGCAAGTCGCTTTTGAATGGATGTTGCGGTGACCGCGTGTTTGATATGTACCACATGTATCGTTGTCGTCGTCGTTGTGGCCGGGGATTGTCGTCGACTTGCCATTGTGAAAAAAAAAATGGACAGCGAGTGTAGGCAGGGAAGGGCATTTCAGTTCGTATGATTAAGGTAATGGTTGCAAGAATACTAAAATGGCTCCCAATTTTAAGGCTCGCTTCATTTAGAATTGGAACAAACTTTTGCTCATATTGTGGCGCTCCTGGTGGACGGATTTGGAAGTTCTTGGCGCCCACGTGTCGGGAATTTTGTCAGCTTCACGTGTGTATTTTTGACATTCCGCAAATCGACTGTACTTTGTAAACAATCAACATGGAAGCCGAAAGAAGTGGAAAAAATTGTGCACAGTTATTTGGAAAATCCATTGTGGTCTGCATCTAGGCTAGCTTAAACAGCTGAAATTGCCCAGAAAGTACCGTGTGGCGCGTTATCAAACGGTATAAGGAAACATTGACGACGATTCGGAAGCCTCAAGCCAATCGTCGGAGTGGAACTGTCGACCGGAAACTGCGTGTGTAAGATTTTGAAGACGATTAAGAAGATCTCAATCTGTCGGACCGTGATTTGGCCAGAAAATTCGGTGCTGCCCATAGTACCGTGAGGAGAACTCGACTCCGGGAAGGAATCAAGTCGTATCGAGCTAGCAAACAGCCAATCGGACCATAAAACAGAATAGTGTGGCCAAAATCCGTGCTCGGAAGCTATACGACCAGGTGCTGACCAAGTTCGACAGGGTGTCTTCTGATGGGCGATGAAACCTATGTCAAGGCTGACTTCCGGGCAAATCCCAGGTCAAAAATTTTACTTGGCAGCGGCTCGGGGGATGTTCCAGCAAAATTTAAATTTGTTTTTGCCGACAAATTTGCACAAAAATTCATGATTTGGCAGGGCATTTGCAGCTGTGGCAAAAAAACTAATGTTTTCGATACAAATAAGACAATGACGTCGGAACTATACCAAAAAAGTGTCTCCAAAAACAAATTTTGCCGTTCATTCGATCCACGACCATCCCGTAATGTTTTGGCCAGATTTGGCAAGCTGTCATTACAGCAAAATCGTTCAAGAATGGTAGGCAGAGAAAGGGGTCCAGGTTGTTCCGAAAAACCTTAACCCACCCAACTGCCCCCAGTTCCGCCCTATTGAGAAATACTGGGCAATCATGAAGAGGAGACTCAAGGCAAAGGGAAAGGTTGTCAAAGACATCAATCAGATAGAAGACCTGGTGGAATAAGATAGCTAAAACGATGGACGAAGAAGGTGTGCGCCGCCTAATGAGCCGTGTTACAGGAAAAATTCGAGAATTCACTTCGAAACCGTGACGAATAATTTCATCCGTATTTTTTCCTAAAGCTATGAAGAAAACGCTACATTTGTATAAAAAAGATCTTGAATTCAATAATAAATAACTTAAATACAGGCAATTGTTTTGTTCCAATTCTATCTGAAGCAAGCTTTAGTCGATTTGCAACTCCACTTGAAATTTTCGGCGACACAAATCTTTTGGCTTTCGACATTTTTTCAGACTTTCGCAGGAGTCACATCATAACCACTATGTTGTCATATAAAAGCGAAGATTAAATTTTATCTTGTTTTGATTCGTTCGCTGATTGGTTGACTTTTAAATTTCCTATTTTGCACAAAACTACCAAGTTGCGTTTTTGCATTCCTATTTTTCTTCTGCATGTTTCATATTCAGAGGCATGTAGATTGCACCTATTTGCCGAAAGGACTTTATCGTAAATAAGTTATCTATATATTTTCCTTTCAAATCATGTAAACAAATGGTATTTTATCTAACCAAATGGATGATTCTATTTTTGTACGGGATTGAACTTTAACATTGTGACGACCGAATGAAACTAATATTATTCTTTCACGAATTTGCAAATGTTTAATCCAACACTTTTCATCAAGTCCCGGACAAAAGTGGCACCACATTTTTTGGACGCCTTTGCTCAAATTTTGACGTAGGACTACGTCTTTGTTTCCTATATTGAGGTACAATTTCAATAAAAAAATCGCATGACGGCTTTCGCGAAAAGTGGTCAGATTTTGAACGTTAGTATCTCAGTCAATTCTCAAAATAGTTTGAATTTTTTGTAGTACCGATCTATCGAATATATTTTACGCATCAAATTCAAGGAAACATTGCTGGTTTCGGGCCACAAACTATTGCAAAAATCATAAATGTTAGGCCTTGTCTTAAAAAGTATTTAAGCCCCTTCAGGCCTGAGGGATCATATATGAAACCAGAAAGTAAATAGCTGTATAAAATTATACACAGAATGAAAGTGAATATCTTGGCTCAGTTAAATTTGTTCTACATTAGTTATTCTCATTGCCCAGTGAACAAGCAAACGGTGCAGTTCATTCGGTCCGCTCTCCGTTGCTTTGGAAGCTTTTCACGAGTTGTTTCAATTCTTCAGTTTTTTTTTTCGCGGCCGCGAGTGAAATCGAGTTTTGGTTTTCTGAAGAAGAAAAATTCTTCAGTTTCATTTTTTTTCGCGATCGCGAATGAAACCGAGTCTTGGTTTTCTAAAGAAGAAAAAGTTGTGTGATAATCAGTGCTACAACGTCATTAATTGCAATTAGCAATATTGCCACGATCTAAAAGCCATATTGCCCCGCATCTATACGGCAGGCACATCAGCACATCCATCATGTGCAGCGTGCATTCGGCCAACTAGGGATGCCAGATATTTTTTTTTCAAATGTCTGCGATAATAACTTGAAATGTCTGGGAATGTCCAAAAAAGTCTGTGAAAGTTTATTTTTTGCAATGTTAGACTTCTTTCAACGAAAAGATGCAATAAGAGAGTTATGTCATTTTCCCTATATGTGTGAGCATTAGCATTTCTGCATGCATATCTTGGACTGTATGCAATCTTACACTATTGTTTCCTATTTTTAAAGTGGTACTCACTTAAGCTTGAAGCATTCGCATAGATGGAATATAGTTTTTTTCCCTTCTAACGTTCTTTCCAGTCTTGTATTTTAAAATCAAAATGTAGCTTTCATTTGATAAATTCAACGAACTCTTTTTCCTTTGTTCAAAAGCATCGATTGAATAACAATGAATTACAGAGTAAATTTTCCGTTGCATAGATTAAAAAGTTGAATTCTAATTTTTTATTTTTATTTCTTCAAAGAAAAAAAAACACTGCAATGAAACTTGTTGTTATGTTATAAAATATTTGGATAAAAAGGATGTTTTTTGTAGTTAAAGACGAGGGGCTGTCAACTTGCGTATCTTCAATTTATCTATCGGTATTAAACAGGGGGGCTACCCAATATGGTATAAGGTTGTTTGGCATGAGGTCGTTTGGCATAAAGCCTTTTAGCATAAAGTCATACTCTATAAGATGTTGGATAATCAATGGTAATGTGGCATATGCCATAGTGACCATTTGGCATAAAATAAAGAAACAATTGAAAACATTACTGTCATTTGGCTTAAAAACCATTTTGTATGAATATCGGTAAATAAAAGCTGTTCTAGATTCAATTGGCAGTTGACATAACTTGGACATTCAAAATTCAAGTGGCATAAAACTCTGTTGACACAATGGCCATTTGGCCTATATAAACGAACAGTTTGAAAAAGATTTTTTGGAGCGAAAATTTGTAAATTAACGTTTCATCAGAAACATTTGGCATAATGACAGTTTGGCAGAAATACCAGAAAATTTTATCAATTTCAAAGCAATTGACCGAGTCCATTCTGCATTATAGTCCAAGAGCATATTATTATGAATAAAAGCCCATGCCAATGACATAATGCCAAATGATCATTATGTCAAATGACCTCTTGGATTCTGTTTTATTGCCAGAGTGTTATGCTAAATGGTCATTATACCAAACAGCATTATGCCAACTGACCACTTAGCTCTAAATTACCATATGACCAGGTTCATTATATATTTTTGTTTAAATATTTTTGTTATATCGTGTACGTGTATTTAGTGGAGTATTGAGTGTTATGTTGCGTATTATGTATTTTACTCAGTGTTTCAGTCTACCTACTTTGGGTTTATATAACTGTATCTAATTAGTGAGTTTAATCGTATTTTAATGCGGAGGTATAATTTTTTAAATATTTCTATTTATGGTTCCCTTGATAGATACAGTTGATTGCTTCTTGTTTTCTCAAAATTGATTTGTATTGTAGTGAAACTTGATTTTTGTTGTGACCTTATGGCAATGGACCAATATTATCAACGCTTTGACAGTAATCTTCATTGTGACAATAGCAGTGAAAATTATTATATTTTTTCTGGTAGATGGATGGATAAGAAAATTGCATTTATTAACCCCATCTCTTGCGCATGGGTTCGAACACTACCATAAGTAGGGCTGCTTATCTCCGAATCCAATGAAATTTGAAAAATATTTAAAATGTCTGTAAAAGTCTGCCACACATCGTCGCTCGGCAGCAGCAGATCAGTGATACATATAAGATAAGTTTTTGTTCTCTCCCTTCTGAATACATTGTATTTGTGTGTGAGAGTGTGTAAGAGAGTGTGCTTGGCTTTAGTTTGTTTATCTGTGATCGATTATATATAATTGCGTTAGTGGTTGAGCTCCCTCGAACGAGCCATGGATGATTTATGGGAAGATGAATATCATCTTTGGCGCAAAATGATGGGGTAGCTCTTAAAGCTACCTGATCACGTGCTTATCCAGATAGTCCAACTGGCTCATGGATTGTCTATTTTCAGCCCAAATCGAAACCTCTGAACGTTTATCAGATCAGTAATGATCTGACGAAACGATTCTAGGCCGTGACCGAGATAATAAAAGTGAGACCGAATAAACTTCGGGTCACTGTGTCCAACCTTAAACAGGCAAATGAGATTGCTGTCTCTCAGTTTTTTACACTCGAGTATCGGGTGTATATCCCAGCTCGAGGTATTGAAATCGAAGGTATGGTCACGAAAACGATTTTAGACACGTTTAAAGTTTTCCGTATACGTGGAACACCTGAGCACTTCGAAGTATACATGGCTCTCGAACGCGAACTTAAGAGCCTCATTAAGGCCAAGAAGCGCGGTTACTGGCGAAGATTCGTGGACGGGCTATCGCGCGAGATCGTCGATAAGCACTCTTTGGAACACGGTGCGTAGATTGCGTAACCGGAACAAAGAGAGCGAGGAGTACCCAGACCAATGAATCCTCAAGTTCGCGTGAATAGTATGTCCAGATTCTGGGTCGGCACGAACCATTTCTCGCGAAACCGAAAACTCGATAGATGAGATCAGCCAACCCTTTTCAATGGTAGAACTCTCTCTCGCACTCCTTTCGTGTGGCAATATGGCGCCAGGGGCTGATAGGATCAAGTTCAACTTGCTTAAGAACCTCCCAGACGTCGGGAAGAGGCGCATGTTGAACTTATTTAATCAGTTTCTGGAACTCAACATTGGAGATGGGTGAGAGTTAATGCCATTCAAAAAGCCTGGTAAACCCGCGTCCGACCACAACTCCTATCGACCCATCGCGATGTTATCTTGTATTCGAAAGTTGTTGGAGAAAATGATCCTTTTCCGTCTGGACAAATGGGTTGAGACGAACAACCTGCTTTCAGATACTCAATATGGTTTCCGTAGGGGTAAGGGAACGAACGACTGTCTCGCGTTGCTTTCCACAGATATTCAGTTAGCTTTTGCTAAAAAAGAGCAAATGGCTTCTGTTTTTTTGGATATCAAGGGGGCTTTTGATTCAGTATCTGTTGAAGTTCTTTCAGATTAATTCCCCAAGTTTGTGGCTTTTCACCATTAATGAATAATTTTTTGTACAATTAGCTGTCAGAGAAACATATGAGCTTCTCTCATGGAACCTCTACAGCTTTCCGATTTAGCCACATGGGTCTCCTCCAGGGATCCTGTGTAAGCTCTCTTTTGTATAATTTTTATGTCAAAGACATAGACGGCTGTTAAAGTGACAACTGTACGTCGAGACAATTCGCAGATGACGGCGTAATGCCCGAACAAAGTTTTATACCAAATAGATAACAAGTAATGATATTAGATCATCAATTTTTGATCAATGAATATGCTATCGTTTACTTTGAACGAACAGCCCAAATAACAAAAGAGATAACAAATAAATATGCTGGATTCGCTGAGAGAGAGAGAGCAAGAGAGAAAGAGAGAGATCGAGAGAGAGAGAGAGAGAGAGAGAGAGAGAGATTCTCTATTATACTACCATCTATTGTATCAAGGTAACCTCCCACAGCAGTGAATTAATCTGAACAACGTTCGAATCAGGATTGGATTGCTGTTTGTGATCATGAAACTCCTGCATGAAGGGCCAAAACGTTTGGGCGGGCTGGTTAGTAGAGACACTTATGCGAAACCGGCAAATATAAAGGGTGATACGGTCAAAATTTGGTCAAGGGAAAACGCGTGTAAATCGGTGAAATCGTTTATTTAAAAAATCAAATTAAATTTCTTTTTCAATTTCAATTAGTATAAAATTCAGGAAAAATATTCAGTTAGGCTTCCGCTTTTCCAAATCCGAATTGCCGGGCCTACGCTTGACCCTGCCATCAGATTTTGTACAGCCACCTTGTCCACCTGCTCGCCGCAGAAAGCCAGTTTGCCTTGAACTGCTGCTCGTCCCTAGCAGTTTTTGGTCTTCTTTAGGTTCCGCTTGACAACAGCCCAGTATTTCTCAATTGGGCGGGGCTCTGGCGTGTAGGGAGGTTCTTGTCCTGGGAACCACCTGCACGTTGTTGGCGGCGTACCACTCCATGGCCTTTACCGTAATGGCAAGATGCCAAATCCGGCCAAAACAGTACGGAACAACCGTGTTTCTTCAGGAAAGGCAACAGACGTTTATTCAAACACTCTTTCACGTAAATTTCTTTGGTTGACAGTCCCGGAAGCTATGAAAATGCTGCTTTTCAAGCCACAGGTACAGATGGCTTGCCAAACCAGATATTTCTTTGCGAACTTTGGACAGTTTCGTGTGCTTGAAAATATCTGCTAACTTTCCCCTTCCTTTTGCCGTATAAAACTCCTGTCCCGGAAGCTGCTTGTAGTCGGCTTTGACGTAGGTTTCGTCGTCCATTACCACGCAGTCAAACTTCGTCCAGCATCGTCGTGTACAGCCTCCGGGATCGCGCTTTGGCCGTCGTATTTTGTTTATCATCGCGATTTGGAGTCACTACCTTCTTGTAAGTCGATAGTCCGGCTCGTTTTTTGGCTCGATGCACGGTTGTAGACGATACACCCAGCTTATTTGCGGCATCTCGGAGAGATAGGTTAGGGTTTCGCTTGAAACTACCGGCAACTCTCTTTGTCGTCTCAGCGGCTTCCGGTTTTCGATTTCCCCTGATCCAGACTTCCTGGCTGTCGACAAACGTTCCCCAAACACTTTAATTACATTTGTAATGGTTGATTTGGCAACTTTTAGCGATTTTGCCAACTTTGCGTGCGAGTAGCTCGGATTTTCGCGATGCGCGAGCAAAATTTTGATACGCTGCTCTTCTTGCTGGACGGCATTTTGACAACTGAAGAGTGAATTCCAAAATCAAAATAGGAGCAACATTCTACACTCACACACTTTCAAAATGAGGGGTGTTCAGGTTTTTTAAATGCAAAATTGAAAGAAATACGTAAATTGATATTGACCAAATTTTGACCGTATCGCCCTTTAGGCAAGCGAATTTCTTTCTAAAAGCAAGTTCATATACGGGGCGACCCCGAAGTAGTGGTTAACATCCATACCTCTCACGCCAAAGTCACGAGTTCGATTCTCACCCTCGCAAAAGTTACGAAAATTACCAAAAAGGTATTTGATTGACTACGACGGGAGATGAACCATCCAGCCCCAGGGCTGGTCTCGAAAATCAAGAAACTAAAAATCAAAAGAAAAGCTCACACAGACACCACTAGAATCGGGTTGAATAAACCACCCTCGTTCTGTGAAACGTTAACAAAATAGGGAGGAGGCAGTCCCATGCTCCCTATTCCAAATCGTTTCATTTGGGGTGCCCTGACGGTCCCTCTTTTTTCCCTTTACATGTTATTTAATATTTAGTATATTCTGATGTGATCATTTGATTGCTTCCTTATGTTAGGAAATTTGGCTGAAGGTAAAATTGGTGAGGATTATCTACTCACTTATTGCTTCAATATTCGTTTATGGTGCAGGTTGTCGTCACGATGTATCATATGGTATTACTCGCGTTCATGAGATAGGGAAAAGAACAGGAGAACGAAGAGAAAGCATTATTAATTTGTAACATGCTATGTGCATGTGCGATTTTCATGGTGATATTCTCAAAACGGCCGTTCAGAATGTTTCGACGGATGCATATAGGAGTTCATTCACGATGAGTTTCTAATTGTTTAGTCCATTCCATCACGTTAAGTTATAGAAGACAAGAAACATTTTACTACCTTCTACATTTTGGAATACAAGAGTCATGATCCCGTATCGCATCTTCAAGTGATCATTACAAGCTGTTCATTTGGTTCAGGCACATTTGAACGTTGATGTGGCAACCTGTTCACACATGAAATCTGCCGCGATCAACTCGGCAGAACGCGCTGTTACTTTGCATACTCCAAAAACCTTCTGTTACAACTGTAGATCTTATGTTCTGAACTCAAGGACAGTTTGAATTACCCCGATCATCCCAGCTTAACTCGTATTCAGGCTCGCTGATATTCGCATCATTTTCCCCTTATTCACTCATCGTGTGCGAAGATCTTCGAAACATCGATGTACAACCATTCCTCAGTAGCCCGGCTGAGAAGAATATGAGTGGCAAAGCAAAACGGGAAGCTTCGTTCTTCATGCTCTTCGGCTCTGACTCACTCACATCGTGAATAGCAGAATGGTTTGATTGACTTGAGTGTTCTTCGGTCTTGTCTCTCTTTTCACATGCGTTGATCTTCATGAAGAATGAAAAATGAAGATCCAACGCGTTTAGCTTATTCTTCGACGCGAACTAGGAAAGTTGTTCGTCACAATGAAGAACGGTAATGTTAGAAACAGCAGCTTAGTGGTGTGATTTAGAAAGCGACGGAAGCTAATGGTGCGATTAAATACCGCTGGCTGGCAGAAAAAAAATAGCAACCGTGGTTATGAGCCGAATACGTTTGTGGCCGCCAATTTTAAAATGCATTTCATTTAGTTATATCCCGATGTGTCTGGGCGATTGGGTTGGGGAAAAGATAACCGTTGTTTTCATAGTGATAGTTGGGATGGCCAGCCAAGTAGTGGCAAAACTAATTAGGCTCTTATGTTCCTGAAAGCAAATGAATCCCTGTTGTCGAATGTCGTTGATGTGTTGGGTGCAGAGTTAAATTAAGTCTGCTTGGTTTTGAAGATTTTTTTTATCGTTACATTGTTTCATTTATCTCTTATTCTACTTGTATTTACGAGTCGTAATGTTTGTAAACGCTCTAAAATATTCACTGAATATGGTTGAATACGCAGCGTTACTTTGTATAGCCATAAAAGCTACTACTTTTCAATGTGTAATTTAAACTGCAGTTACGCTACTGCAGATCTTAAGTTTTGAACTCAATTCAATTTTGATGACCTAGAATATCAAAAAAATATAAATAAGGACTGTTGAACTTTGCAAAGGTTCGTTCAATATGTTTGAATATGTGCGTCCAAGAAAGATACAAAAATAATTAACGTTTAACACCAAAAATTTAATAATACGTATGCATATACTATTTTCTAAAACAACACATTATACAATTAATAAGGCATTTATTTTTTCTTCCTGCCCTTCTTCATACTAAGGATGTTCTAGGTCGTCAATTAGGCCTAAAACTCATATGTTTTTTTTTTCAGGTAGAAACATTAACGTAGAACAAATTTGCCGAATACAATACACACTTTTATTTAGTCTGTGATTTTATGCAGCCATATTCCATTTGGGGTCATATATGACCCCTTAAGCCTGAAGGGGTTAATAAACATTTAAAGACAAGGCCTAACATTTATGAATTTTTGAATAGTATGTGGCCGAAATCAACATTGTTCTCCGTTGAATTTGATGATGATAGACATATTTCCGATCGATTGGGGCTAAATTGATTTTTTTGAGCAATGATTGAGACAATAACGTTTAAACTCTGACCACTTTTCGTGACGATCACAAAGTGATTTTTTTTTGGTAAAAATTTTGCAATTTTGCATCTCAGTTAATATTTTCATAACAAAAATCACGTTGTTTCGCTCTGTGACGCAGAAAAAAATGCAAAACTATCAATTTTATAATGACTTTTTTTCCTAAGGTGTACAAAAAGGGGACAATCAATTTTGTATGGATCTTGTAGATGGAAGCTTGAACTTCCAATTGACGTAGTCCGTGTTTATAAATATTCGCATATAAGGGAGTAAGATATCTTTCAGAAACGTGGTTTTTAAACTTGTACCTCTATAACTTTTTTTTTAATTCAATAACGAGCAAATATCGAGGGAAGTATCTTCAAAATATGTGTAATCCTATGCCCTAAAAGTCATCCCTACATTTTGTATTAATTCAAATTTAAATTAAAAAAAAAGCAATAAAACTATTTGCTTAAGCCCCACCCTAAAGATAGTTAGCTAGTTAGATACGAAGATGAGATAGAAGCTATTTTTTCAGCAAAGTCGCATTAAATTAAAATATCTACAATTTTGTAGAAGACATTTTTTTTTATTACGACCACCCAAACCAAGAGATAGATTTTATTTTTTAAATAAGACCTTCCCAAGATTTCATGTGTCTAAATTCTATGGTTTTGGAGCTAGAGATTTTTGTCGTGAAATTTGTCCATTCGTACCATATTGCAGTATAGAAAATAAAGACGTAGTCCTACGCAAAAGAAATGTTCAGAACAGCTTCTGTTCGTGTAGTCAGAATGTCTTTTTAATACCTATATCCAATCAATGCAGATTGGTTTCCACTTTTAAAGATTCAATTCACAATTGCTACCAACATATCGAATAACCGAGTTCTATCTCCCTAATTTTAGTGTCAAGATAACTGATGTATATCAATATGAAAACTTGGCTTTGTTAAGTTGATTTGATTGAACCTGCATAATGATTCATATAAAACAAGTTGTGAAGCTTTCCAACAACGCAAGTGGCTGACTATTGACGAATTCAGGGTGAAAAAAGAAGAAGACACCGAGTGGTGATAAATCTGACAGCCCTATGTAGTATAGACGAACATTATGAAACGCTAAAAATTCAAATGTAATTCTCATTAAAGCAGTTTGTTGAATGATGTAAGAAAAATCCACAACTACTCAATAAAGACATTTTCAGCAAAATAAAAATAAAATAAAAATAATGCCCCTATTGTACAGTTCTGGATTTTTCTTACATCACACAACAAACCGCTCTTAATTAGAATTTCATTTGAATTTATTAGAAGCATTTTAAAATGTTCGTCCTAAAGGGTGATACGGTCAAAATTTGGTCAAGGGAAAACGCGTGTAAATCGGTGAAATCGTTTATATAAAAAATCAAATTAAATTTCTTTTTCAAGTTCAATTAGTATAAAATTCAGGAAAAATATTCAGTTAGGCTTCCACTTTTCCAAATCCAAATTGCCGGGCCTTACGCTTGACCCCTGCCATCAGATTTTGTACAGCCACCTTGTCCACCTTCTTCGCCGCAGAAAGCCAGTTTGCCTTGAACTGCTGCTCGTCCTTAGCAGTTTTTTTTGGTCTTCTTTAGGTTCCGCTTGACAATAGCCCAGTATTTCTCAATTTGGGCGGAGCTCTGGCGTGTTGGGAGGGTTCTTGTCCTTGGGAACCACCTGCACGTTGTTGGCGGCGTACCACTCCATGGCCTTTTTACCGTAATGGCAAGATGCCAAATCCGGGCCAAAACAGTACGGAACAACCGTGTTTCTTCAGGAAAGGCAGCAGACGTTTATTCAAACACTCTTTCACGTAAATTTTTGGCTGACAGTCCCGGAAGCTATGAAAATGCTGCTTTTCAAGCCACAGGTACAGATGGCTTTTGCCAAACCAGATATTTCTTTGCGAACTTCTGACAGTTTCGTGTGCTTGAAAATATCTGCTACCTTTCCTTCCTTTTGCCGTATAAAACTCCTGTCCCGGAAGCTGCTTGTAGTCGGCTTTGACGTAGGTTTCGTCGTCCATTACCACGCAGTCAAACTTCGTCAGCATCGTCGTGTACAGCCTCCGGGATCGCGCTTTGCCGTCGTATTTTGTTTATCATCGCGATTTGGAGTCACTACCTTCTTGTAAATCGATTGTCCGGCCCGTTTTTTGCTCGATGCACGGTTGTAGACGATACACCCAGCTTATTTGCGGCATCTCGGAGAGATAGGTTAGGTTTCGCTTGAAACTACCGGCAACTCTCTTTGTCGTCTCAGCGGCTTCCGGTTTTCGATTTCCCCCGATCCAGACTTCCTGGCTGTCGACAAACGTTCCCCAAACACTTTAATTACATTTGTAACGGTTGATTTGGCAACTTTTAGCGATTTTGCCAACTTTGCGTGCGAGTAGTTTTCGGATTTTCGCGATGCGCGAGTAAAATTTTGATACGATGCTCTTCTTGCTTGGACGGCATTTTGACAACTGAAGAGTGAATTCCAAAATAAAAATAGAGCAACATTCTACACACACACACCTTCAAAAATGAGGGGTGTTCAGGGTTTTTTAAATGCAAAATTGAAAGAAATACGTCAAGTTGATATTGACCAAATTTTGACCGTATCGCCCTTTATACTCTAACATGGGAGCTGTCAGATTTACCACCACTCGGTATCTTCTTCTTTTTTCAACCTGGATTCGTCAATTGAGGCAAAGGGAGAAAGACAAACCAAACGGGAAATACATTGAAGCTCTAATTTCATCCTAGCTTCTCCTTTTTATGATCATATATTTCACTGACAGAAATTCTCACTCACCCTGTAAGCCAATCTTTTCAATTTGATTTTCGCATCTGTAGTTTCAATTCACAACTGCTACCAACATACTGTCCAGCTGTTCAGTTGAGGCTCTTCAAGTCCCTTTTGGACCGATTACTCCATTCGGATAGTTTGTCCATTTGCCTGCTGACGCCTCTGCTTCGAAGGAAACAGAAGACAGCAAACCGGGCAGAGCATACAAACATATTACACATATAGCGATTATCGGAGTTCGCATCAGCCGACCCGGCCCAGCCCAACGGCAAGTAGCATCCCGTCCATGGTCGTCAGATGTTTGCATTTGCACAACAGGAGGATGTTAAATTTATACCGAAAAAGGAAACAGTTTCCGGGAGCCAGCAGAGTGGCTCCGAACGGCGCTGGGTTGTAAGAAAGTTGCCAGTATAGTAAGGGACCTATTCGGTTGATTGGAGCAAACAAAGTTGGTTGCTGAATTTTGAATAACTAACGAGCGAGCGAACGGGCGATAAAAAGCGCGATTGTATGCAGAGTCGTCATCTGAACGAACGGAGATATGACATGAATTGTGTTTTCCACATTAAATTATGAGTGTTGCTTTCTGGGAACGTGCAGGAGAAGTCTTACCATATGAGTTCTATAAAAGGGTTTCCTTGGCAGATTGAATCAAGTTGATATCTTTTGTGTTGGAGCCATTAAAGTTGAACTGATGTTACACATTCCTGAAGGCTGCAACGTCGGTCGGTCGGTCGTGCCATTTTCGTGCCAAACCGAGTGAGTGTTGTTCAGTTGGCTCGTTGGCTCGGCGAACTGTCAGCCTCCGCCGTAAATTGACTTGGCCGAGCGCGCAATTAGTTGAATCTAATCTTGAAATCAATGGCAACATCTAATCGATTACCATTAAAAGGTTCAACGAGTTTCATGCCACAGCGTCGCGTCGGCAACGTTGTCGGGTACGTGAACTGAACTGGCAATAATAGCGAGCGCATGTTAACTATGGTATGTACTACTCATGCCTGCCTACATTCATCTGACAAGTCGTTCGCCTATACCCCATTCGATAGAGATCAAGTCCGGTCACATAACTTGCGCTATATTTAAGTATCACGTTTCAGGGTGTCCACTTTGGTTATCGAGGTTTTTTCTTTCTTCTTCTTTTTCTTGAGTGACCAGACCCTCCGTCCTCCGTCCGCATTCGCTTCAAGTGGGTTTCACCAAATTAATCGTTCGTGGTAGCTCTGGTGGGTGCATGTCTTTCTCATTTTCCTATACACCGTCGTGATGGGCTTCTTTGAGCTTTTCGACGTGTTCGCATGGGATGGAAATTTAGGGGACATTCTTTTAATGCAATAATAATTCATCTAAATAGCAATGTTCGAAGTATTAATCTAATCTAATCTAATCTAATCTAATACAAACGCAGCCAGTACGAGAAAGCATCCTGGAAATAATTGAGTTAGATGACGCCCAATTATTCTTTTGTCTATATTGAGGCTTGCAGCATATCAAGGACATGATACAAGCATCAAAGCGGCCAGGCCTACTGCGTTGCATTAACTGCAAAAGATGATTCTAAAAATGAGTTGAATTCAAATGAATAGATTTGAACCACAACGCATTTTTTGAATCTACAGGGGAGGAAGGATGCGTGGACATACCGTACCATACGCTCCGAGGTTAAAATAATAAAATGTTATTTAAATAAATCCAAGTAATGATAAAAATGGTAATGATAGTAATAAAAAGTAATAAAAATGTAAAATCAACATGGAATATAGAATAGTATATAAAATATAGTGAAGGGATTTTCTTATGGAAAATGATGACAACAATTACACATGTCTCCAGATTGTTGTACCGCTGCAATTGTAGAAGTATTTGCGTATCTATTATGGACCTAAAAGCTTAGACAATGTATGATAGCCACGAGAAATTTTTTATAAAATTACTTTTCAAAACTTGGAAACTCCATGGATGACCTGAACTTATATATAAAAAATAGTATATTTAAAATGTCGATATACTGTTCCATTTCCTTGCATCCACCAATGCAATCTAATCTAATAATGGAAACGCAGCCAGTTCGAGAAAGCATCTTGGAAAAAACTGGGCTATATGACGTCGACTTATTTTTGCTTTCAATATTGATGCTTGCAGCATGTCAATGACTCAAAACAAGCGTCAAAGCGGCCAGGCCCCCTACGTAACATCAACCGCAAAAAGAAACTATAAAACGAGCTGGATTCAAACAAATAAACCTGAACCGCAACGCATTCCTAGAATCTACAGGACAGGAAGAATGAGTGGACACATGGTATCATACGCTCCGAGCCATGCCAAGTAAAATATAATGCTTTTATGCATCCTGAGCATAACAGAAACCGTCAAATACTTGAATTTTTGAACAACATATAGCATATAATGGAAGGATCGCATTTGTTATGTACAGTAAAAATGAAATGACTAGGAATATATTGTTTTGTCAATCTTATTTAAACTTAGACTTCGGTTATTCCATGCTTTACCGATTGGCTAAGGGAAGACCATATGTTATGTAACTTCAAATACGAAAAAAAATGTTAATAGATCAATATGCAATGCTGAAAATAAAAGAAATATAAATTATTGCTGAAATGAGACTCTAATTCTTCTCATGGTGCTTCTTCCTCCTGTCACATGGTTTTTTCAGCAGTCATTATATCTACACAGATAAAAAGAAACATTGAATTTTATGCGTTTTCTAATGCACATAAATGGAATGCTAGATTTGGCAGAAATTAATGGGATTATTCATGTAAATTGAGGTCAGATAACGCCTGCATCTAGCCTTTTGTATGACAGATTACAAACATTTTTGTATGTTGTATGGATGATTGCATACAACTTCGCTGTTTACGCCTCTTTTAGGTTGAAATTAAACGAGAGGAAATTTTACGCGCTTGTTAAAATTAATTATTTTTTTCTGTGTACAGAGCACGCTGATGTTATAAGCTTAGGGAACGTCCATTAATTACGTCACTCAAAAAATGACTTTTTATAAACCCCCTTCCCTATTGTCACGTTTTTTGTATGGACCTTCAAATTTTTTTGTATGGATCGTCACGTTTTCCCAAACCCCCCCTCCCCCCTTACTGTGTGACATAATTAATGGACCTTCCCTTAATGAAAATGGAAAATATATAATATAATTTCAAGGTACACATTCCATTGGCGGGTGATCCATTATTCAATAGCGTTAATTGGATTAATACGTTTGCGTTATTTGTCAAGACAGATTCGGGATTCGCTATTGCCGTTGTCAATTTAGACCGTAACGGGCACGGGTCGAGGCGTTTTTGTATGTTGGGTGAATAAGTCACCTAGCCTAGCTGACTATTTAGTTCCAACTCAAACAAGGTACATCCTGGGCACGGTGCGAAGAGAACCTGGAAAAATGAGACTCCTGCCAGGTGTATCTGTGACATACGTTTAAGGAATCCGGATGCCGCAAAAAGTATTCCGACTAAGAGTCACTCCTCATCACCAATGTCACCAAAGAAATAAAAGCAAAAAGGAAACAAATTTATGAGAAAAGAGTAACGTAAATATTCACCCAACTTTTCGAATAAAGCAAAACAATTGAGAGGAAAGCTACGCTGCTGGATCATCAAAGCTTATTGCAAAAATGATTCTATTTTGAAATATTCCGCGGAGCGAGAATAAAAAATAATGCGTCTCTATGGCAACTATGGAATATGGAGCAATGGGCAAGAACATTGAAATATAATATTAACTATTCAATGGACGTTTACTTATCTTGATGGCGCTTCTTCGTCTCGATTCAGAAATTGTACAGGAATCTGACCATACAAAGTCCACCAGCACCACACTTTTGAGTTCAATTCTAGAAACGAAACTTCTCCAGTTTTGCTGAAAACGTGCTCCTAACCATATCGGTACCACATTTCATACGGAAACACTTTTACAAAATCGGACTTTCTATGAAATTATTACACCCTGGATTTTTTTTTAAATTCTAGATGAGCTAGTCTATCCGAACAGCATTCGCAAATTCACACCGATTTATAACGAACAATAAAAACGTGACAGCTCACGCAAAACACAACCGTCCGCGGGCAGCGCTTGCTGCGATTCTCCTAAATAGCAATGTTCGAAGTATTAGGATTGAAACTACATCATTTGTTTCAACACGTTCAAAATTACGCATTCCAAAGGAACCTGCCACGACGGTACATTTCAAAGCATCCAAACAATAGAGTCCGTCAGTGGTATTCCTCTCACTGTGCCCAATTGGACAGCACTATTTTGGGTTTGGGCAATGGCTTATCGATGCAAAATGGTTTACCGATGAGTCGCTGTTTGGGGCTTGTTGAATCAGTGCTAGGGTCATCAGTCCGGACAGTTTCAATTGTTTTTGAAGGCTTATCGTTTAGGATCTGTAGTGCTATTTTTGAATCTTATTCAAACCGAACTACAGTGGGGTCACACACAGACACTTTTTGAGTTTGGACCTACAAGATATTTAGAGGCAATTAGACAACCAAATAGTTGAGAACAACGCTGCCAGAGGCCTTATGCATAAGGAGTGCTTAAATGAAACTAGTTGTACTACATGGGACTGGTTTCATCATGCTACATCTCGAAATCATGATTATGAAAGAAGGGTAGTTCTTCGATATAGTTTGTAGTGGTCATCCTAAACTGGAACTATTTCGCTTGGCAGGACAAATGCACCAGCATTCAGTTAATGTTGAAATCATGAATTGAGTACCTTAATAATTTGAATATTTTGAAGAGATAATTTTATTTTGCAAAAGATGGTAAAATTTTCTTCGATTTCGTGATAAACTATTCTGTCTTTATTATGGTGATTTACTGCCTCTTGAAAGAAAGAAACCGTATCTGCGCGGATCTCTACAGCTTAAGAGAAACCCACTTATGAGTAGCTCTGTTCGTTGTAGGAGAAATCCAGAGAAATTATTCCCACGTTGTTTGATTTTTATTGCAAATTTGACATGGTTCCTTATTGTATAAATGAACAATTCGCAAAATACCATGGGGAAATTTGAAATAGAGCAAACATTTGAAACAGTGGGAAGACAATCCATCGGCGTGTTCAATCTCTTTGAAATGTTTAAAACGATTGATAATATACGCGACACAATTTTTCAGGCATATTATTAAAACATGGAAAAATATTCAAAATTACAGCTCAAATTGAACTACACGAACTGAAAACTACATAGCATAGCATAAACCAGGTCGCACAATAGCGTAGGTGGTACAAGCTCTGAACTGTTTTTAAGATGGAGACGTGCTTTTATCGGTTGCTGTTAGATAGTGATTTGTGAACAATCCCTACTTTTTAGATAAAGGTTTTGGTTTGGATAAGCCCTTCGAAAAATTTACAATGACATAATCATACATTTCTATTGAAAACTATATCATTATACACATTTTTCTATGCAACAACTACATTAGTTGATGAAGTTTGTCAGAAGCAGATAATTTCTCATCTATACCTAAGCGCTAGAAGAGGACGGTAATTTATTGCTAGAATGAATAGACATGAAGAGAAAGTGTATTGATAGTTCCGTATAGGGCAACGGCAGGCTTTGAAATTGAAAGATACAAGTTTGAAAACGAGCGGAGGGCGTTTCAGTAGTATCCGATCAGGCACATACATAACATAACCCTTTATCAAGCTACCCAATGCAGGGTAGGCAAGGGGAGGAAATCCCATTGACTGGGAAAAGGTTATGCAACCGATCGTGCGCTTATACTACCTTTTGCTTGTTTCTAGTTCTAGCGATTTGTCCGTCTCCCAATACTGCCTAACACGGGTGAGAAATTATCTCCCGCTGTTGGGTTTATTTTCGGTTGGCACGCACCGCCTATTTCACATACTGATCCCTACCATTATGATTTAATGGAATCCCCTATTATGGGATTTCTACACTTTGATTGTTGTTTTTTTATTTATTTATTTTCATGCGCGGAAGTAACGATCTTTGATGAAGTTAGCCCAAAGTTGCGAACATAGCAAATACATTGTTCCTCTAATTGGATCTACGGTATTCTTGTGAAATCATTGTTCAAGATTGTTTGTGAACAGAAGCTTATAACGTGTAACTATTTTCTGTACATCCGTTCTATTTAGCAAAACTTATGTCATATGAAGATCATAAAGATAATAATTTGTTCAGCATAACCAGTGAAACATTGACGGCTAAAAGTTAAGGAAATTGAAAATATAATTCAAGTATATAACTATAAATTGATGAAAAATAACTCAACTACTTCAAAATAAATAGACCATCATGATGTAAACATGAATTTGCCGATTATCGCTGGATTCATGACATTTTTTATGAATATGCCAAATGAAGGAGCTAGGCTAACGTTAGATCCCGTTGCCGTATGTATAAAAATGAAGTTCTGTCTATCAGTCTGTCTGTTTGTCTGTCTGAACCTTATAGACTCGGATATTACTGAACCAATCGGAGCGAAAATTTGTATACAGCGATTTTTGGGGCCAGGGAAGGTTCTTATGACAGTTAGATACCCCTCCCATCTCTGTAAAAGGGGGCTCCCATATAAATGCAACACAAATTTTTGCATAACTCGAGAACCCATGGTGGTTTGAGGCCCCTCCCCATTCAAAAAGGGAAACACAAGTTTCTGCAGAACTCGAAAAAAAAAATCAAGCAAATGGAAACAAATTTGCCAGGTAGAGGTTTTTGAAGGCAAAAAATGTTTTTCAGGTGACTCGAGACCCCTCCCCTTTCTGGAAGGTGGAGGGTTCCCATACGAATGAAACAAAAATTTCTGCATAACTCAAGAACTAATCAAGCAAATGGAACCAATAAATGAAAGCAAGAAATGTTTGAATGATGATTTAAAACCCGTCCATTCTCTGAAAAAAGGGGGGAAGGGCTTACGTACAAGTGAAACACAAATTTCTGAATAATTCTAGAAATAATCAAGCATATGGAACCAAATTTGGCAAACATTTTTCTAAGGCAAAAAACCAAAAAGGCAAAAGGTTTCTATGGTGGTTTGGGACCCCTCCTGTCTTTGGAAGAGGGGAGCTCCCATACAAATGAAACACAAATTTTTGCATAACTCGAGAACTAATCAAATGTATTCTAGAAATAATCAAGCAAATGGAATCAAATTTGGTATGTGGAGGTTTTTGAAGGAGATAAATGTTTTTATGGGGATTCAAGACCCCTCCCGCCACTAGAAAGGGGAGCTCCCATACAAATGATACACAAATTTCAAGCAAACATAAGAACTATCCCTACTGCTATGCAAATTTGAATGCAGGGGTTTATAGGTCCGGCAAAAGGTCTTAAGATAGTTCGAAATCCCTTTTCCCTTTTGAAGAGGGGCTACCATACAAAAGAAACACCAATTTCTGCATAACTCGAGAACTAATCAAGCAAATGGAACCAAATTTGGCGTGTGGAGGTTTTCGGAGTCAAAAAATGTTTCTCTGGTGGTTTGAAACTCTTCCGCTCTCATACAAATAAAACACAAATTTAAATCAAATATGAAAATTATCTCTACTGTTATGAAAATGTGTATACAGGGGTTTTTGGCGCCGGACAAGATTCTCATGATAGATCGACACTCCTCCCTCGTCTAAAAGGAGGTTTCTCATACAAATGAAACTTAAATTTCTTCATAAGTCGAGACCTAATCAAGAAAATGGAACCAAATTTGGCATGTAGGGGTTTTTGGAGGAAGAATTGTTTTCTTAAGTGAACAAACTAAACTACATTATGAACCAAACATGAGAACTATCCATGCAACTAAAACACAAAATATGTATTTCTCTGGTGAGCAGCATGTTCTGATAGAAGTTTGAACTCCTTCTGAGTTAAGAATGGTGGACGCTTGAGTTACTTTCAGTGCTACAGTGCCAGTTCTATGAAATTTCCATTCATTTAGTTGCATCCGTAGCAAGGTTCCTTCCGGATTCAGCTCGTAGAATATATTTAATGAGAATGGAGAATAGAGGAACGCTTCATTACAAGTGTTGAGAAAAAGGCCACGCGGCTCACTTTGTATCAGAAAATATTCACAAAACGTTGATGAAACTGTTGATTATTAGAAGGAGTAGGAGTCTAGGATAGATACACTCTTAAAAAGTTTCGGGTTTCAACATAATTGAAAAAAAAAGAAAGAAAAAGTTCGATGAACACTTTCTTGCTGGATTTCCTGAAAAGACAATATTGGCTCAGCAGTTAAGATGTCGTAAATTAAAGTTTAATAAAAAGCTCAATAACATATAGTTGTAAATATATTGATGGAAGAATACACAAAATAAGAGGTTCCTCAACTGCTGGCCGAGAACAGTCAGCTGTGCTGAAGCCACCTCTTCGCCTTTTTTATTTGTAATGTAAAATAGCATATAAAATATAGTAAATTAATGATGTAATTTAAATGATTATAACTAACAATAAAAGAAAACATTTCGATATCTTTGGACGAAAATTACAATTACATATAACTAGAAATTAGAAGAAAAATTAGTATTTTCCATCTAATTCCAAATACCTTTGCTTATCTTGACAGATACGCGTATTTCGTCTACAATGTGCAGACTTCTTCAGTGTCTCGTATTATTAACTCGAGTCAAATTAAATGAAAAATACTAATTTTTCATCTAATTAATAGTTACAGGTATTCCACTAAACAGCTCAAACCCTCTAGGATTTACCAGTTCATATGTTTTTTTGGGAATATGGATTGATTTGCGCTTTGAGAAGGATATTTTCAACAAAAAACAAGGTTTATTGGAAAATTGTTCGTTTCTTTATGGACAAAATAAAGTACACACTTGAAAAGTTCATGACTTTGATTGCTTATTGCTAAAATCAGTACTTAGTATGACCACCTCGCGCCTCTATAACGGCTTGCAGTCACCGTGACATACTTTTGACGATATTTCGGATGTGTTGAGGGCTTAAATTCATCCAGGCCTTCTCCAGAGCTTTGAATAGTTTGTCACGGTTGGTCACGTCTCATTTGTCAACGTTTTGATCCAGAATAGACCATAAATTTTCTATAGGATTCAAGTCCGGGTTTTGAAGTGGCCATTCCGATAGCCTGGGGTCGTTATTTTGTTGAAAAGTAAACTTATTCTGAATACCAGCTTTACGTGACTCACTTAGATTTATTTTTAGAATGCTGATGAAAGAGTCGGCAGTTATTATTCCATCTATTTTGACAAGATTTCCAGCCCAGACCCCAGAAGTCTAATGGCTTGTCGATATACCTTTTGACCCTACAGGACTGATAATTAGTCTTGAGTAAATGCTAACAGCAAAACAAACAAACCTGTGAACTTTGTGATTCAAAGGTCGGCGTTGGGCAAAGCTGTTCTTATAACCTGTATCGTGTAATCTTCTGGGAACTGTTCGATCAGATATGTTCAAGTCAAGGTTTTTCTTGATCGACGGGTTCTTAGTCATTTCGCGGTCCATTCGACGATCATCATAGATTGTTGACATCCGTTTCCTTCATCTACCTGCTCTGTCTGTCACACTTCCGAGATCCTCGTAATTCTTGTATATTTTTCGCACTCCTGCCTCACTTAATTCATAGTTTCCCATAGATTTCCCTGTTTGAAAGGCCCTCTTTGACGATGAGTTCGCAGCTCAAAATGCAACATTCCAAAGCTGCTTTAACACCATTGAACACCGATATCAAGCTGACAAAGGAAATGAGACTGCACACGGGAAATAATGTGTTCTTCTAAACGAGAAAAACAGGTCATGATTTCATGAATGTATTGTGTTTTCGTGTTATGAATATACACCATGAACAAAATTCATGATATCGTGAACTATTTTTCCGCCGCAATGAAATCATGAATGAATCGGGTCACAACCATGAGCTGAATTCCTGATACTGAAAACTTTATCCATGAATCTACCAAATCTACTTTATCGACTCTGAATTAAAACAAAATAAAATCCACCTTCAGGATTCGAACCTAGTGTTGACGAAAAGTACTGTGTTAGTACTTGGTGGATATATTAATTACGCTAATAACACAATTTAAGATTAGAGGCAAAACAAGACTTCCTAATTTCATGACTCGCATCTGTCACTTCAATCATGAAACCATGAATAAGAGTCACGAATTCATAACATAAGAAGAGAGTTAGTATCATGATTTTTTGTTCATGAAAACAGAAACGGATTTGTTTCCATGCAGACCGAGGAAGAAGCCGAAGAAATTGCAAAGGTACCTTACCAGGAAGCAGTAAGGTGCCTGATGTATTTTGCCCAATGTACCAGCCAGATATCTTGTTTGCCATCAACCAGCTTAGTCGGTACAACACGAAGCCAGGAATCAGTCATTGGTAAGCATTCAAAGACCTAATGCGGTACCTCAGAGGGGCATCATCGATGAAGGTGCAGTACTTCAGATCAGCGAATGCGGAGATAATTGATTGGGCCGATTGGGCTGCCCACGTGGATGACTGGAAATCAACCAGCGGACGCGTGTTTCTGCTGCAAGGAGGAGAGGTGTCCTGGACCTGCAAGAGGCAATTAACCGTGGCTTTATCGACCTGTGAGCATTGGCGGAGCTAGAAAATAAGTCTGGAGGGGGCCTGGAGGGGGCCTGCCGGAAGGATTTTATTTTTCGTTTATAGGATTATAGAAGAGAGCGTAATTAACTAGAAATTAGAAGAAAAATTAGTATTTTCCATTTAATTCCAACTACCTTTGCTTATCTTGACAGATACGCGTATTTCGTCTACAATGTGCAGACGTCTTCAGTGTCTCGTACTAATAACTCGACTTTAGCGTCGAGTAATTGTTGGGGACAGGTTATTTATATTGATGAATCCGAACAGGTTAAATCGAAAAATTAGGTCTGTACTGCGCCTCAACGAGTCAAGATGTCTTTTGAGAATCGCGTGTGGTTAATATCCTCGTATTATTCCGTATGGATCAAAGGGAGAATAAAGTCTATTTATTCAATTGAGGCGTCTCAACTCATCCGAGGCGGAGAATTGTCCTGAATCTATATAGAGACACGTTTAAACTAAAAAATCTTAAAACTACAGAGAACAACATGTCAATGAACATTTTAAATTTATATTAAAATTTAGATTGGTTTGGATTACGCGTTTTAAATATCTTCAAAATTGTATCACTTGATACTGATTCCTTCACAATTCCAAAAAATTATAAGTTATATCGAGCTAAATTCTAAAAAAAGTTCATCCATGGGTTTGAGGTTAAACTTAAGATTGACATTGATAGGATTCCAGTGCATCTAAATTCCATGAAAAATTTTCGAATTTTTTGAAAATATGGCAAAAGAGTAAACAACTACAGTAAAGGCAAAATTAACAAATGCATCTACCGTTTAAAGCTATGTTGAATTTATAAATTTTTAAGTACAGTCTTCAAAATGACCTCAGATTCGCTATATTACAATATTTGGCAAATTAGTTTTAAATAATTTAAAATTGAAAAGTTCTACAACAATGAAGCATCGACACAACCTTTAACGCCGATGCTCGAACCAAACTATTTTTCGTAAATTTCAATTTTTATTATTGTAACCTACAATCTATTGCACTAGTGTAACTAATATCTGTATCAATCAAATTGAAGTTTCTTAATAACAATCTATGCTAATGCATTAAAAATTGCAATTGAGGTATTTCGTGAAAATAAGAGTCCGTAGATAATTCTTCGGCAAAATTATTCATTCTTGTAAAAGAAAATAAATGTTTTTAAAATTTTCTAAAATGATGAATCATTTCAGTGTTTCAATTCGCAAAATTATTCATTCTTGTAAAAGAAAATATGTGTTTTTAAAATTTTCTAAAACACAACAACAGTTTAAAATTCAGGTTTCTTCTGAGCTACTATAAAAATTTAAGCTCAATCCATTCTTTGAGTGGAGGAGAAGAAGAGGAGGTTTTTTGCCCCCTTTTGAGATAGAGCTCACCGCTGCAGCTCTTCTCAAACGGGCTTTTCCTGCTCCAAATAAAGGAGATAAGAGATACACATTTTAAAGAGTGTTGACATAGGAAATGTCAAATATGACAAATTTGTATGAAAAACTGTAGATGTATTCAGTATTTTTCGCCACCAATAACCCAAAATAGAACTTTTTGATTGAAAATCAAATCCTTTAAAGAAACCTTAAGAATAAATGTTAGACAACTGTTATATAAACTGTGAAGGGAAGTTTGATAAAATTTCCAAAGAATATTGAAAAGCGTTAAAAAAATAATTGGAACTCTGTCTCTACTAAAGGAATGAAGATGGGAACACACTGTTTTTACAAGCAGTCTATTTCTGATATTAACCTTCGAACTTTAATTATATGGTTTGATTTTAAAAAAATAAAAAATATTTTTTTCGACGAGTCCTGCATTGCCGTATCACTATGATCGATTATTCAAAATATTTGTAGAAAAGAATAGATAAATAATAGTTTCAACAGGTTTACAATATTTTATATAAAAGTGGCAAGATTTCCCCCTATATTAATGAATAACATTTTACAAAAATGTCGAGGAAGTTACAAAATTTCAAAACTTCGATAAACTTAATTAAAATACATAAAATATTATGAACAATAATGTTCATTTCATGTCATTGGTAGCGTTGTAAGTACGGTTATGTGTTGATTTTTTTTTCTTGGGTGGAGCTGCATGACAGCTTGTTTGTCATGGTCTTTGATAAATGGTTTCTAGAAAGTTGCCTCTGGGAAATGAATTGCTTTTCCACGAAATAGTGTAAAACTTAAAACCGATATGCAATAGTTTGGAATTTGGATAATGTCTACAGACCGGGAATCGATAACCAACAAAATTTTGAAATCCAAGATGGCGGCTTCTGGTTGCCATACCCCCTAATTTAAATCCTGACTACGGTCTAGATAATGTCTAGTTATGATATGCGGCGATTTAGTATATTTATCATCCTAAATCAATAAATTATAATTATTGAGTTATTAACTTATTAATTTATGGGCTGTCATATATCAGCTTATCATTCGTTCATCATCATCGTTCGATATTCAACACCACGAAGAAAAAAAAAAAAAAACTAGCTTTAAAAAGACGCAAACTCTTCAGCAATGTTGTAGATGTAATGTTGGTATATCGGAATTCTCATGGATCTAATGCTCGTTAACTATGGTTTTTATCGATATACAAACTTTACATCCAAAACGGTACAGTGGAGTACGCGAAAACTGTGGTGAAGAGGGTATACGCACTTTACTCCTTCAGAAATAGTTACTCATTCAATCTATTTCTGCAGGCAGCAATGTACAAAAACAACTTACACTGGGAAAAAAACCGTACAATTTCGTAGAGATTATTAATAGTGTTTCATTCCAAATTAGCAATATATAAGAAAAAATCCTGGAGGGGCCTACAGAATTCTGGAAGGGGCCTGGCCCCCTAGGCACCCCCAGTAGTTACGCCAATGCCTGTGAGGTGAAGTTAAAGGTTTTGCTTGCATTATTACAGGAGGTGTCCTGGTGGCAAGGGCTCGTGTCACAATTTTGTGAAAGGCAACCGATTCAACTGTGCTGCGACATGCTGGGCACGATCTGTGTAGCCAATAAATGTGGATATAAAGGGTTTCCCACATCAAATTGATTCACGGTAAAAACGCTATAAAAATTACCAAGTTGACTGATCCTTTTCAAACTTTTAGAAAATAAAACATGAAGCGTTAGTAAGCTTTTGGCTTAACTATTTTATTCCAACGCCAATCAATACCATAACCGCTCGCACCATACGCTCGAACCTTAAGCTTAACTCCACTGATAAGGTTCTGAACAACATCAGGCTACAGCTTCTTCTTTATGGAAACCAGTGTTTCTTCACGTCTGCCTCAGATTCGACTTCTTTGGGATGCTTTTGTAGTGCCTGCTTCAGACCATCCCAGTATTTTTCGATGGGCCTTAGTTCCGGATATGGAATTTGCCCCGTTGGTTTCGTACCAGGACAACATTTGAATAGTGGCACGAAGCTAAGTTCGGCCGGAAGATCGTAGGGCCCGTGTTGCTTCAACAGTGGAAGCAGACGTTTCTGTAGACACTCCTCGATGTAGATCTTCCCGTTTACAGTCCCGGTAGTCACGAACGGCGCACTCCGTTTGCCACATGAGCATATCGCTTGCCAAATTTTGTATTTCTTGGCAAACTTTGAAATCCTAGTTAGTTTGAGCTGTTTAGTGGATTACCTGTAACTAGAAATGAGAAAAATAATTTGTAATTTCCAATTTAATTTCAACTACCTTTATTGCTTATCTTGATAGATTACGCGTACCTTTCGTCTACAATGTGCAGACTCAGTGTCGTGTACTTATACGAGTACATCGAGTTATAAATTCATTCAAATAATGCATTGGTTATTACAATCAAAAATTTCTGTTGAAATGATGAAAATGGGTAGATTGCTTCCAATCCAATATTTTGCTTGTTGTAACGCATTTCTATGATTCCCTACAATTAAATTATACGATTTTGAAACAGTGAATTTTGTTTATTTGTGTTGATTCAAAGACCTTTCCTGTGTGTTTGGGTATCATTGAGTGACAGCGTCAATGCGGAGCTGGATAACTGCAAATGAAATAACTCAAAAAACTAGTTTGTTTCAAACTAAATTTTTATTTGTTTTTTCTCCAAACAAAATATCAGTTTGTGTTGACGCCATTTTGATGGAATCAATCTTAAATTTTAGGCTATTTCCCTGTTTCAACCCAATCTGTGTTTTGGTAATAATAAACCCCTCTCAAGGTGGAAAAAAAATTGCTTAAAAAAACATTATTTGGGTTGTGTTGTGGTCATATCTATAGCTAGAAACAACCAAATAGTTTGTTTAAAACAACAAAACGGATTTTCAAAACAATTAGTTTTATAGTTTGGATGCCAACAAACAGGTTTTTATTTCAAACGGGACTGTTTTTTCTCCGTGTAACATGCCATTTATGTGCATTGAATAACGCAGACGCAGAAAATTAAATGTTACTATCAAACTGTGTACATGCCATGGAACATGCCCTCTTCCAAAAATAACAAAACGTGCAAACAAAACTCTTAACGAATGTAAATTAGTACTAGAAGGTAGTCTTAGAAAATCAAAGCCTTCGTTGCCTAGAGCTAAAGATCTTCAAAAAATTCACAAACCAACAAAATACGAGATATCATTTCAGCTGTCCCTAGTTTAGTCAGTTGAATGGTTAGTTAACGGCTTTAAAAACATGCAAAAAAAACCCCAGTAAATCATTCAAAAACTCACAACAGTCCACAAAGCTCGTTCATAAAATAGATTTAAAAGAAATTGAAGTTGTAGTTTTTTTTAAACTCAATAAAAAGTTGGCTACTTACGCAACACGACAAAATTACATGGAAGTAAAAAGTATGTTTTCCATTGAGCTTCCACAACTTTGTACAGAAGAAAATTATTAAAATCTTCTAAACAACTGAAAAGTGTCCCTATCCATATTTCCCCTTTTGTTGAGTGAAATTTGCATGACAAATTTTGAAAAACAGTAACAAGATGCAAAGCAACGAAAATTTCAATGGAGATACGTTGATGATGTATTTACCATTCGAGAGGAGATCTTTCCTTACGTTTAGCTCTAGAAACATTGAATAGTACGCACAAATGCATGGAGTTGAATTATTAGTACACGACACTGAAGAAGTCTGCACATTGTAGACGAAATACGCGTATCTGTCAAGATAAGCAAAGGTAGTTGGAATAAAATGGAAAATACTAATTTTTCTTCTCATTTCTAGTTACAAGTATTCCACTAAACAGCTAAAATTATCTAGGACACATCGAATTTAGCTATGACGTTCAAAATGGCAATAAGCTACCGTTCCTGAACTTGCTTGTTGTGAAAAAAAAATCAATTCGAAATCACATTTGAAACTTACAGAAAACCGACGAACACACAACGTACAGAACCTAACATTTCAAATTACTCACACTGACACAAAACAGTATCCATTATTCACATGAAACACAACCCAAACTTAAAACCATTGCAATGACATTGGACAACCATATTAAACAATTATGGTTAATCCTTTTAGTTTAGTTTTGCAATAGCAACATTTTAGTTTTGCAATAGCATGCACTATATAGTAGTATTCTCTCTCAAAATCGGCTAAAGACCCCATTGACAAGCTAAGAAAATCAGGTGTCTACAAAATAACTTGTGATCATTGTAAAAATATTTCATAAGACACGTACATAAGAACGTACTCTTAAAAATATTTATCAAAAAAGCAATTGAAGCCATTGACGAAACTCATACACAATTTTTAATCAAAAAAGAATGAACATGTTTTAAATGATTTTTTTTTTCCTACGATTGAACTACGTACTCATTTGAGGCCATTTCATTATTTTTTAGAAAAGCAGAAAGCAGAAAATTCAAAAAAATAAAAATAAAACGAATAACAAGGGAATGGGTTTTTGTGGCTGGTTAAATTTCTTTCTATATCTCACCTAAATCACACACACCAAGCATGTAGAGATTTCTAGATTTTATAATGGCGTCATCTTAATCAGAGTTACCGAAGACTTCACTGGTGGTAAGAGCACCTCCTTAACAACCTGTAGATTTGAAGAAACAACCATTAAAATTCATTCATTCCATTTGTTACTTTCCTCAAGAAAGGTTCAATATATTGATTTATTCCCGTTTCCAATCCACAGCTGTTTTACTACGCTACTTTATACGCTGCTGGTGACTCTTGGATGAAAACTGTCAACGGAATGATTCCGCTTTCCAGAACTAGATATGATAATTGAAAGATCCACGTGGACCGATCTGGAAAAGTTCCAGAAAATGGTAAACAAGGCATCGAACGTGTTAATTTTAGTTTTCATGTATCGTCACTGTCGTTAAATTTACTGTTCTAATTTGCTTTCTAGGCATTGTGATGTCAATGATACTACAATTGCTCTCATTCACGATGACCTTTTGGACCTGATTCGGGAGAAGAATATTGCGAAGTCAATTTCCTTGCAAACTCTTGTCCGGAAGCACCTGGCCAGACTCAAGATAGTGGAAGGAAGGAAGATCAAGAAGCACCTTAAGATGTTTGATGAACTGGTTCGACAACTAAAATCTGCTAATATTGAAGAAGGACACCTGTTCTCGCAACTGTTCGTGACCTTGACCGAATCCTATGATACCCTGATAATGTCGTTGGAGAATCTCAGGTAAAGACAAATTGACCCTGGATGTGGTTCGTGACCATTTGTTACCCGGCGAAGTGAAGAAATTGATCAGATGGTTACTGCGGGTAAGGACAAGGAAAATGAATGAAATGATCAAACGATCTGTGTATCCTTCGAAAGCAGTGCCGGGAGCCATTCAATGGAATCCGACGTTTCTGGTCCCTTTACTCCTGTTGTCAGGATGGTTCAAGATTTTTCTTTTCGTTGATTTCACTCGCTTCGCCATCAAAATGTGGTAAAGTTATGTAGTTCTCCTCAGCACCTCGCTACTACTCGCTTACATTTCTTTATTGAGTTAAGTGTCAAACCGAACATGAAATCTATTTAAACATTTTCAGTACTACCCAAAGGAATTTATGTTGTGATTGTTAAAACTTCCAATGCAATCTCGAAAGCATTTGCTGGAAAACAAAAGTGAATTACCATCACAGGTGCTGTGTTAGTCACATAATTTTCTTTTCTCATTCTGTCCTTCAATTTACAAATGAAACGGATTTCTATTTTTGATTTTTTTCAACAAATGAAACCGCTCCAGGAAAAAAAGTTAAATAACCTCAAAAAACTGAAAACCACCTCTCGAGCCACAAAAATCGCGTTCATCAACCATTCTGCCGTAGAACCCAAGTGACACCCTCCCTGTGGTCCGGGTCAACCTCTCTTCTTTATATTTCCGAATCGAGCTCTGCAGGCCGCCCATCATCGTAAAGATGCCACTTCTCCCTCTTTTCCTTTCATATTTTTATTTCGTCTTTTCCGTGGTCAATCCCCGTTCATTTCCGTCCGTTACCCTCGCCAACCAACCAACCGGGCAGGTATTTAGCAAATGATGCGGGTTCTCCTTGAAGTTTGGCGCATCACAGTCCGGAGGAAGCCAACCGGCCGCCGAGCCAGGTCAAATTAGAGCTAAAATACAATTAAAACCTAATTAAACCTTTACAGTGCATCGTTTGCGCAGGCCAATATAAAAATCAGCCTCGCATGGCAAAAGGCGACCAACGGAACGCCAAGCGAGGTGACACGAATGACGACGCGGCGATATGCGGGATGACGGCCAGCGAGAGGAGTGGAAAGTCATTTCGTGCTCGTATTATGATGAGGGCCACTCGGCCAGCGGCTGTGGCATCCGGGATGGCGAGTTCCGTTGGGGAAGGGAGGTCCCCTCGATTTTATAATGAATTAATGATGATTGAAATATCGGGGTCATTAAAATTCCTCGAGATATGGGGCCGTCATATTTATGCATTCGTTTCATGTTTATTTTGTTTTCTCGCCTCACTTGAGTCGGCTGGGTTTCAGAAGCTTGCCAAGTAGGATTGGCGTACACGGTAGAAATTTGAAAGAAAAAAATCTGATTACCCATCGTCTCTCAACAACAATCTTACTCATTCGATTACAATTCTCACTACTTCAAAAAAGTAATCCTTTTGGAGATGCCGGGGATTGAACCCGGGACTTCTCACATGCAAGCGAGCGGCTCTACCACTGAGCTACATCCCCGTTGAAGAGTGGGGTGCTCAGATGGGTACAAAAATTCAAGTACTTTACATCGAAACATCGAGGCGGGCAGCGAGCGCTCGATCAGCTGACAAACCGGTTCCCGGTGCGATGGAGTTTGGACCGGGCGGTAGCTTCCATCCATTCATGCAGTCCGGATACTCACACTGCAATACTGCTAAATAGAGAGAGAGAGAGAATCGAGAGCGCATGCGCTTCCACTATAGGTGTGGGAACCAAAACGACGAAGCGACGTTCATCGCGGAGTCTAAATATAGATTTAAATGGCCACTTCACTCGGTGTGTGTGTTCGTCGGTTAGTCGGGTGAAGCGCGGTGAGAATGACGTAGCTTGCTTGGTAGGCCCGTTCTCTCGAGCGCGGATATTTAATATCACAGCACGTGGTTCACGAGAGTGAGGTGTTTGTCGGCAACATCATGTTGCCGATCATCAGTGAGCGAGGGAAAATGGGTAGCAGCTAACTGCATAAAAGGGATGATGATAAATTATGCTTCCTATGAGACGGTAAATCACGACGATGCTTGGCTGCTGATGTCGTTTTATTGAAAATGATGCCGATGCATGGGGAAAGAAATTCGATTTCGTTGGTTTGATGGGATTTCGTGCGCGGGAAGGTGAATGTAAATAGTCGATATTTTTGAGCAATTCTTTCAATGTGCTGTTAGCGTTTGGGTTTAGGTTCTTGTTACACCAAGTTGAGAGGATTCAAAGGAGTGCATTCCGGGAAGATTCGCACGTTGGCTACTCAGGTGGGATCCTTTAATTGTTTGCGTCCCAACAGTCGTGCTAAGCATTGCACAATATACACCATGATGTGGACTGTCCTCATACATATCAAGCTGAACAATGCATTAGGTCCCAAGTAACATTGGGAGAATCTCTTCGTCGACTTTCTCTTTCGTTAATGGTAAATAGAATTGCTCAATGTTACTTATGACCTAACGCATTGTTCAGCTGATATATGAAACATGATGCGAGAAAAATTTCACGCGTATACAGTTGTTGATATTCCTAGCCGACTCTAATGTTTTCAATGTATTTCTACAAATAACAACCCAGTAAGCTTTAAAAGTTGGATTTTGTTTCAAAACTCCACATGTGTTCCACGTTGTTTTGAACCAAAATGATAAAGTAAGATTGAAAAGTGGGTAGACATTTGTTTAGCCGCATGGTAGTAATTATGCCTTGAAAGTTACTTATGAAAAAACATGTTTCGAGGAACAATCAATAACTAATATTTGGCATGGCCGCAATAATTTCCGGATTACAGTCGAAGCTCGTTATAACGACATCGCAAGGGACCGTCGTTATAGAGAGATGTCGCTATAAAATTATGTCGTTATAATTATATCTAATGTCGCTATAAAGAGATGAACCGAGTCAAGGTGTTTCCCTAGTTATGAATCTCTTTGAAATCGACGAAATCCACTCAAGATTTGCAATATTTATGTAGCTTTTAATTCTTAAGTTAATTGTTCATCTTAATTTTGAATTTAAGCTTAGTATGTGTAATCGGAGTTAGTTTTTTCGGAGTTATTCATAACCAAATTGATATTAACACTACTTTTGAATATATTTCACAGATCTCTTCATAATCATGAACAAAATTTTGCTTCGAGATATATGTTATAATTATTCATTGTCCAACAATTGATTCTTAAGCTCAAAAAACTTCGTAAAGCTGTCCTTCTCAGCACTATCTTTTGTCAGCAATGCTGCGTAAATAACATCAAAAGCATCTGACAGCTGAGCGTGGGATGGAGTCACAATTGAATCGTCGTCGATTGTTTCTTCAAGCTCCTCTCCATTCTGATAAGATGATACTTCCCCTAATTAAGAATTTGAACTATGTCATCATCAGTCAGTAAGTCGCCTGAGCAAAGATCGTCGTCAAACGTTGTGAAATCTGTAACATTCAATATTTTAAAATAACTATAAAATGAAAATTAAAACGAATGATCAAGTTTACCTTCAAATGATTCGAATCCTAGCCCTGGCAGCTTTTCAAAATTGGCCTCAAAATCTACGTCGTCGGTGCTCAAGTCATTTTCGTTGATTTGTATTATCTCGTTGGACTTAACGAACCCAGCTTTTACAAAACAATTAACTATGGTTGATTGTTTAACATTATTACACCAAGCATCGCTCACCATATAAATACATTGCAATAAATCGATTTCAAATGCTTTCCATTCTCCATAGCATCCAGCTGTTTCTTAACTAATTTTTTTCCGGTAATGAACTTTCAAACATTTGATAATTCCTAGATCAAGAGGCTGAAGCACTGATGTCATATTTGAAGAAAGAATTGAAGCTTAACATTTATCAGCTTTGATATGAATTTTTGGGTGACTTGGACAGTTATCTACAAACAGTATAATCTACTCTGTCCTCCTTTTCTCGTTCTTGCATCTAATGCTAATACCCATTCTTCAAATAAAGGACTAACCATCCAAGCCTTTTGGTTGTTTTTATAAGTAACTGGCAAGTTTTTGACGTTTTTGAAGCATCTAGGCTTTGCACTTTTTCCTATTACTAGAAGCTCTAATTTTTCTGTTCCTGACATATTCGTTGCAATGGCAAGGGTAATACGCTCCCTTCGAATATTTTCCCCATGACATTTTTCATTTTTGTAGCAGTATGTTTTGTTGGGAACACATTTATACAAAAGACCTGTTTCATCCATATTGAAAATGTTGTCGGGGCTGTACTCTGCGATCAGTAATGGGAGGGTATGAGATTTGAACTGGTAGCCGGGGCGCCAAATGGAACTGGCAGCACTGTCGCATCTATCATCGAACCACTTTCCGATCCCTCGGTATGCGATGATCTTATCACGTCAACCGGACAGCTTGCGTTGACGTAAGGCAGGAAACATCACCGTTTGAGGAGAAAGAAATTTATTGGAGTTTAGTTGAGTTCAATTGATTCCTTTGTTAGGGACAATTTGTTCAAATTTATCAAATTCTATCAAATTTATCAAATTTTATTTTATTAATTTATCAAATTTATCCACAGCCTAAGAAAGACAAAATACAGTCGTTTTTCAAAGGAGGATCCGAAACGATTACCCGATCCAACATCTGACTTAAATTGCAATGGAATATGATGGTATTCATGAGCTGACGCAGAAAATTATATGTTTCTTTCTAACTGTGTAAGGTGGACCACTTGCTGTCAGTCATCGCTAATATTTAGGTGTATTCAAACATAACGGGCTGACTTATACGTAGGAGTACGTACTGGGGTCACGTTGCGTGCGCGAATAGTTGGAGCGTCACGAAATATGGTTAGATTTTGAACGTTAATAACTTAGTGATTTAACAATCGATTTCCAAAATGTTTACCCCAATCGAATAGAACATTCACTACGCGTCGATTACTATTGATTGTAAATATATTACTATTGAAAAATCTGCATCTGAACGGTTTCTTCCCAACACGGACATCATATTCATAGACTAACCGGTTTGGATGTGTATGTGTGTACATTCAATGACTGTGCAATCCCTTTGTTTGGGGCATAAAAGAAGACACGCCCATCGTCTAATGGCAGTAGGTTCTTGGTGTGTTTCATCGTGTTTCTGCCGAAAATCTCAGTTCGATTTTCGTGTGTGTTGCACCGTTCAAGGCGCAACGATGACTCATAAAAGGCCTAAACCAAGCAGCTCCACCAATCAGAAGGCAACAGCGTCGAAGAAAAACGGCAACGCCCAGAGTGTCATTGCCAAAGATGACCGTAAGAAGCTGAAGCGGTTCGCCTGCGGAAGCGTTCCGAAGAAGGAAACGTACAGCGCCTACATTTTCCGGGTGCTGAAGCAGGTTACTGATTGGCCCAAATCAATCGGCTGATGATACTCTCGTGAATCAACTTCATGACAAACTGGGGTGATGGCGATGGTCGTTCCCCTGAATATAAATCGGCTATTTTCACGGCCACCAAAATAAGTGGAAAAGAGAGTTGACATGAGTTGGAAAGTGCTGGGTGTTTCTGTCAACTTTTCTATGAAACCATCAGCTCCTAATCGTTTACTAAGCCACTCAGCTACCACTTTCGACACAATCACCTTGAGTAGTCCATATTTTTTGTTCACCCAGGACGACAGAACCGATATAACCGACAGCATGTGATTCCCTCTGTTGTCGCTTCACCATCGATACCACTCCGAACTCCTCTGATTTCCTTTCGGTTGTAGCACTCGTAGTCCTCCGCTAGGGCAATGTCAAAAGTCAAATTCATTTCCCTTTTCAAGTCCAGTTAATACAGCATATAGGAGAAATATTCAGCTAAGCTTCTTACCGAATGCGAATTGCCGGAGCTGCCATAAGATTTTGCACAATCTCCTTGTCCACTATATTCGTCACAGAACGCCAGTTTGCCTTGAACTGGTTCTCGCTCACAACAGTTTTGTGAGTCTTCCTAAGGTTCAGCTTGACGATGGCCCAATATTGTTCGAGGGCGGAGATCTGGCGTGTTGAGAGGGTTTTGTCCTTGGGCACCACTTGAACGTTGTTGTCAGCAGACCACTCCATGGCCTTTTTTCGTAATGGTAGGGATGGTGATAAAATTGTGGCACTTCAGAGAAAGGCCGTAGACCATCCATTGTAGGCACTCGCGCAGATAAATTTCCTGGTTGACGGTTCCGTTCGCAATATAAACTTTGTTCTTCAAGTCACAGGTACAGATGGCCTGCCACATTAGATATTGGACAGTTGAATGTGCTTTAAAATAGCTGCCACCTTTCCCCGTCCGGTTTCCGTATGAAATTCCTGTCCAAGAAGCTGTTTGAAGCCTTGATGTAAGTTGCATCGTCCTGTACCACACAATCAAACTTCGTCAGCATCGACAACTTTCGTGATCGTGCTTTGGCCGACGTGTTTTGTTCGTCGTCGCAATTTGGAGTCACCACTTTCTTGTAAGTCGACAGTCCAGCTCGTTTTTTAGCTCTATCCACGGTTGAAGGCGCCACTCCCAGCTGCTTTGCGATATCTCGGACGGAGAGGTTGGGGTTCCACTCGAAACAACGGGCAACTCTTTTGCCCTCGCTGTGGCCCTCGGCTTTCGATTTTCCCTTCGATCCAGCTTTCCTGGCTGTCGACAAACGTTCACCAAACACTTTTGATACGTTGGTTACAGTTGATTTAGCTACATTCAACAATTTCACCTGCTTGGCGTGAGAGTAGTTTGGATTTTCGCTATGCACGTGCAAAATTTTGATGCTTTGCTTCCCTTCCTTCGACTTCATTTTGATAACTGAAGTGCTAATCTCAAAATCAAAATAGATGCATGATGCTTCACGCACATCCTCAAAATGAGGGGTGTGCAATTTTTATCAATTCACGGAAATGCGTGAAGTTTAAGTTGACCAAACTTTAATCGAAACACCCTTTATCATGAATTCAGAACGCATTCGACACATCCAAACATGCGGGGTTTCGCAGTGAACGTTTGGCTACATTTTGAAATCCAAGATGGCCGCCATTGGTGTTAGTCAAAATATTTTCAAATATGTATGTGTTCAAATAATTTTTGGAATTAGGATTAAGCGAAAATGGCAATGCAATATATAGAACGGTATTTTAGTTTGCAAAATGGTGGCCATGCGTTCTGACAAGTCGGTCAAATATTTTTCAATTGGTTGTTTTCAGCTCAGGGATAATAGTAAAGTAGAAACTGAGAATTGAAGTTTGTCATAATTTTAAAACCCAAGCTGGCCTCCGTAGACGTTAAAGCCTGTCCACGTTAAATTTCGGACACTTTTCTACCAGTGTAGATTTTGAATTATTTCACGGATCGCAGGAACGTTTCACTTATAATACAGCTGAAACTCTCTTCTTTATTTCGTGGTACAACATGTTTACGTTCTTATGACATTCAGTAAAATGGCGTCGAATCAAGTGGAAATGCGCAAACACATTTTGTACGAACGGTGGCAAAATCAAAATTTATCGGTACGCGATCTTGCCAAGACACTAAAACTACCGAAAAGTACCATATTTTGTGTTAGTATATCAATTGACCAGCGCTTGACTGTGGATCGGAAAGTAGGAAGTGGAATAAATCGAAAAGTATGCTTCCGACAAATGGAAAAGAATGTGGTAGCCATTATTGAGAAAAATCCCAATCTTTCTGTGCAAAATGTGGCTCGCAAAATTGGGAAGATAAAATAATGAAGCATAGGCAAGGACTGACGGCGTACAAAGTAAAAAAGGTGTTCAACCATGATGACGAGCAAAATTTCACTGCAAAAAGTCGTGCTAAGGAGCTTTACACATTTTTTTTGAAAATATTTTCTTGTGTCGTAATGGACGATGAAATGTTCGTACTCAAAGACTTTAAACAGCTTCCGGGTTTGACTTTTTACACCGCAATGCCGTTGCTGAGCATTTCTGGACAAAAAAAGTGTTGGAATTCCCAAAGAAGGATTTGATTAGGCAGGCCAGATGTAATTGAGGTCGAAAATCTCTACCAGCACTATCAATAAGGATGTGTACGAGAAAGAATGTCAGCAAAAGCGGTTGCTACCGTTTATCAAAAGCCACGACTCTCCAGCTCTGTTTCGGCTTGATTTGGCCTCTTGTCACTATGCAAAATGCGTCTTGGAATGGTATAAGGTACAAACGGCCAAATACGAGTCAAAAACTGCCAATCCACCAAACTGTCCAGAACTTCGCCCAATAGAGAAGTCCTGGGCTCTAGTTAAGCGGAAACTTTTCGAAGCTTAGAAGAAAGCAAATGGTACCGATGATTTCAAGAGAAGATGGTGAACAGAATCCAGAAAAAGTTCGAGAATTTTACAGAAAGACGGATTAACATCTAAATTAACTGTTTCTAATGTAGAAATTATAGTGGAATTTTCGTTCAGTTTTGTTTAATTATGTGTACATTTTTTTGCTGCTATTATTATGGTGTCCAAAGTTTAACGTGGACAGACTTTTGGTGAATATAATAAATATGCGACAATATGATCATTTTCAGAATAGGAATGGTGGGACGCCGTGTTGGATTTTGAGAAGAACTATAGTTGTGTTTATATCAAGTAACCAAAAACACGCTGAGCACATCCTGATATGTTCCGGGTAGTTCAGGGAAAGTTTAGGACTCGGGCCAAAGCCTATAAATCATTACCTAAAATTATATCAAAGTTGAATAACGAGTTCATTGGTGGCCAAATCAAGTCCTGAAGATTACTTTGCTCTTTTATGAACAAGTAGGCAGAACTTTCCGTGATGTGGCCAGTGGCCTTGAATTATATCATCAATTGAACTTGGTAAGAATGTTTAGATCTCATCATCGGTGGATACATTCAGGTTTTATCTACGGTTCGAATCGTTATGCACAGTTTGACAAACTGCAACAAAATCGGTTCGGATGTCCATTTTAAGGCTTCTACACGCACCATTCGCACAAACCGATGAACGCCAGCACTGTTTCGGAATATGTTGTCGTTCTTAGAAATCGATCATAATATTAACCATAGATACAGTTAAAAATACTACTTCATTTCTTGATTGTTATTCCTTGGAATAGTTTATTCGTCCTCGAGCATAGTATGTAAATATTTATATAATTCACTAAGGCATAATTGTGTAGCTATTCAGTTACTGTACCAAACGTACAGTCAGAGATGGCATTTCGCACTAAGGTTACACCAGCGCGTGAGATTTGTACCTTCACAGAGGATACAACCATAACTCACCGCAGATAAAGCAAAGTGCTCTTTTATTCGGTGATAAATAGACAGAGTGAAAGTGTGCGCCTGTGATGGGATTGCTTGGAGTGAGTGAATCACTCTCTCTTTTAAACGACCGCTCTCACGTGCTCTCATCTGTCTTCGCCCACGTGCTCTCGCCTGCGATCACTGCCGCGTACACTTGTGCGAGGACGCGCCAGTGCTCTTTCTGTGATTCGCTGGTGCGATTGAAAGTGAAAACGTCGTCGGAGTTGTAGAAAATGTCCGAAAAAAGGAAGCGGGAAGAAACATTCTTCTTTCTTCCTTTGTTATGTAGCGTCAAAGCGAATTTGCAATCACTGCTGTATATTAGCAGAAGAGCCCACGCCAGTGAGCTCACTGGGGCGCACGCGTCAGGGAATTTATCTGCATTCGCTGCGCAAATTTGAGAGCTCTTTTTCTCACTCTAGAGCAGGTATGCCAAATATGTTTTTCAAATGTCTGTGATAAAAATTTGAAATGTCTGGGAATGTCTATAAAAGTCTGTAATTTTTTTTTAAGAAATTAGACTTCTTTCAACGAAAAGACGTAATAAGAGAGCGAGTTATGTCATTATCGCTATTTGTGTGATTATGTAAACATGTATGCAGTGATTTCTTGGATTGTATGCAACCTTACACTATTGTTTCATATTTTCAAAGTGAAGTTTGAAGCATTCGCATAGATGACACAATTTTCTATAGTTTTTTCGCCCCTGTAACGCTCTTTTCAGTTTTGTATTTTAGAATCAAAATTTAGTTTTCATTTGATAAATTCAACAGACTTTTTTTTTATTCGCCAATAACCATTGATGGTGTGTATTTTAATATGGTGTCATCGTCAATCATGATCCTCAATATCATTATGGTCATATGAATGATTTTTGTAAAGAGTGCTTCTTCGGTTAGTTAGTGAGTATCTCTTTAATTTAAGGGAAACTCTCTCCTGATCTTCTGCAAGGCTCTTTGCTTTATTCTGGGACGTTTTCTTCTGAACTAAAGGATAAAATTCCTCATGAACCTTTGGCAGTCACTCCTTATTTTCTTTGAAATTCACATCTAAGTACCCAACCTTACCTTACAGAAACATTTGGTATTCTTTTTCCTGAACATATTTACTTTCTAAACTTCTGATAAGTCCTATCCTGAACTACGAGGAAAGTTTCTACAAAACTTTGAGAAATACTCTCCAGAATTTCGTGGAAAATCTTTTTAAGTTGTTAGAAGTTCCTTCCTGAACTTTTGAGAAGATCTTCTCTGAACTGCCGAAATAATCTCTTCTGAACTTCAGGAGAGTACTCTCCTGAACTTCGGGGAAGTTTGTTCCTGAATTCCTGAGAAATTCCTGCTTGAACTACTAGAAAAATCCCCCTATACTTCTGGAAAGTTTATTCCTGATTTTATCAAAAGAATCTACCATAACTTCTGGGATTTCGTGAACTTCGAGAAGTTCTCATTCTGATAAGCTGGAATGTTCGATTTGGAACTTCAGGGAAGCTCTCTAGCACTTCTGAGTAGTTTCAACTTAACTTTTGGTCTCTTCGCAACTTCTGAGAAGTTCTTCACTGATTTTTTTGAAAAATTCCTTCTTGACCCTGCTGGTACCCAAGTAGCATACTCATTGCCGTTCGGTTGAAAAAACATATATGTGACTTGCTTAGTCATAATCAAGCAGCTGCAGCTAATTATGATCAAAGTGTGTTGCTTCGGTAGTGCCTTCTCTGGTAGGTTTCGTTCCTGAAATTTGGGGAAGTTTTTTCCTGAGCTTATTCTTTCCAAACTTCTGATTGGGCCCATCCGGAACTGCGAGGAAAATTTTATTCCAAATTTTTTGGGAAAATTTCCTTAAATTTGTTCTTAGGTTTCTTCCTGGACTTCTGAGTAGTCTTCCTCTGAACTTTTGGGAATTTTTCTCCAGAATTTTGGAGAAGTTTGTTCCGGAACTATTGTGAAATTCTTGTCAAATTTGAAGGAAGAAGGTAAGAGTGGTTCTTGGGGAAGTTTTGACTTAAAATTCTGGTAAGTGTGATCTTGAACTTCGGTAATGATTTTTTGAAGGTTCTTCTTGCATGAACAGCTTGCTCCCAAACCTTCTGAGAAGTTTCTACCTCACCATAGGAGAAGTTTTTTGTTTTCGAGGAAGTCTCTAAATTTCTCAAAAATGATTTGTATTGTGGTGAACCTTGATTTTCGTTGTAACTTAATAGCAAAGGACCAATATTACCAACGCTTTGACAATAATGTTTCGCATGGGTTTGAACACGCGTGGGATTGAACACTACTATAAGTAGGGACTCCATATTACTCTCGGAAAGGGCCTATACGAATTTATATCTGGGCCCATTGTGTCTCCGAATGGCCCTCCGCTTTCATTTCTTCAAGGATTTCTACCTAATGATACCTATTTTAAAACATTTCAACTAAGCTTCTTACCATATCTTCCTTACCCAAGTAGCACACTGCGGTCAAAATTAGTTGTAGTAACTTTATTATGACTTAGCAAGTCATATTTATGTTACCTCAAGCGAATGGCAACAAGTGTGCTACTAGGGCTGTTCAGATCCTCGTACGTTTTAAATCCGAACTTCAGAGCATACCTTTATTTGAAATTTTAAAAATATTTCAAATGTCTGTAAAGCCTGCTACATAAATAAGGGAAGATTCAATAATGATGTCACGCAGTAAGGGGGGAGGGGGGGTTTGGGAAAACGTGACAACCCATACAAAAAAATTTGAAGGTCAATACAAAAAACGTGGCATGTCTTTGAATATGGCATCCCTGCTCTAGGGCGATCGAGTGTAGTGTGAATAATAACCATTTTTCTCCACTCACTTGCGCTACCCACATGCAAAGACGGTGCTGAATTTAAACAAGAGAGAAGAGCTCTTGTTGAGGTACGAAGAGTGTGTGGAAAAATTAAAATCTTTCTCTACTATACTGAGGATATAAACATCACTGCGTACAGTTTTATATTTCACATCAAAATTATTGATTAATATTTGGTTGATATTTTCTGCCGATGTTTAGAAAATAGGCGGATATGTCGAAGTATTGCTCTCCCCTACCTCTCCTGGCGAGTAAAGCTAGTAAACCTGAATGAACGACCCTCCCATCTTTTGTCTTGATTTTATGGACCGGAAATTACAAAGAATATAAAATGCGAAGAAAAACTTTTCATACTTTAGCAGAACTGCTCCAAACGACCACACCAGTTTGCAAACTCACCTGGCCAGCTTCTCCGTCAGTTCATAAAAGACGAGTTATAAACATTTCACACTCTTTCACGCTCGTCTACCGGCTCCATTCTGACACAACCACATCCTTCGGAGGATTTCGGTTGCAGCGCACCGGGACCATAAACCAGTTACGGCAATCATGCTACTGCTGCCACTAAGCTTGTTGCACAGGAAGTCCCATAACTAACAAGCTTTAACAGCCTCGCCGTCCATTTTCCACTCGACTTCCTTCGTTTCCGTCCACTCGATTCCAGGAGCCGTGCGATATTGTAATCAAAAATCGTAAAATAAATTTTAAGACCCGAATATTATACTCTCACCCGGACCCACGTCCGCAAGCATGTAAGAGTGTCTCCTCAGCTGCAACAATTCCCTGCTCAACTTCATCCAGACACCCTATCGTTTTTCATCACCCCAGAGAATCTGATTAGAATCTGAATTTTGTAACAGAGTAACGGACCGAAGGCCGGAGATTTTTTTTCTTCTTCTTTTTCTTGAATGCATTGGATGCTTTACATGCATCGACAACAATGGCCCCGAAAATCGGAGACTAGACTGCTACTTGTTGGATGATCTGCCGCCCACCACCAGCCGGCAGCATCCAGAAGTTCCAGGTTGGTGCAACGTTGCACTACCGACATTGGAAAATTTCGGACAGGACCCGAGCAACAAACAAGTTCCATACTGCACCATCCCAGGGGATGCGTACCCCATGTCGTCTTGTGCCTCTCGTAGGACTGGACTTTGGCTTGCGGGTTTTTGGGTTGGAAGGAAGTTATTTTCAAGTGCATTTTAACTTTGTTATGCCGAGGAGATTTTTCGGATAGTTATATTTATGGGATTATCATGAGCTGTCCAGTTGGTCGGATTGGACCGCTTTGAGCTGGATCTGTAGCTTAGGTTTTCGATACAGTCGGGTTGTTTGGTTTTTAAAGGAAATAATAGATTAGCCTGTCTATGAAGAGTTACACATAGGTGAAGGGGGTTTACGGTTGATTACCGTAGCTTATCAATTTTATTACATTTGGCATTGAATGAGGAGCAATTCTCTGGCAAATTGGATAAAGGGACAAATTTGAATTGGATTAAACTTCGGGGATTCGGTATGGTAAGAGATGCATTTTTTAACTGTTTTTCCCGAGAATCCAACAGCCGATTGTTTCGGCATTTCAGTTTACTAAGACTCGTCGAATAAATTACCGAGATTCAGCTAACAAATGGAAACTTTGCCGAAAATCAGCTAACAAACGAAAATTTTACAGGAATATCAGCAAAAGTGACTGCCGATTTGATCGGCTGTTGGAAATTTTGCCGAAGTGAATTGAGCGTGCAGATCGTTGCGTCCTTGGTCGCATAAAATGGCGGGTGGTAAAAAAACGCAAACAAATCTTTCACTTTCGACATTCTGTACATTCTGAGTAACCAAAAAGGAACACATTCCTTGAAAGTAAGAGTGGAGAGGAGAGAATGGAAATTTGTGTTTATGTTCATGTGATGACACGTCATTCCTTCTACGAATTAATTCTCCTAAGAATGTTGGCCAAAAGAATCGTTGACGAATGCATACAAACATTCACAATTCTGAACCATTCAGCTCGATTCTTTAGTTGTAGAGATTTTTGGGCTGGTACTAATGGTTGTGTTCTTGAGATGCCATATGCTGGTTTTTAACGCGGTTGCAGGCTTTAATGGAAAAAATAGCATTTGGAATTTGAAGTAATTTCGTTACAACACGGATCTTCTACAGGGTAGGCCCAAATAAGTGACGCAGTATTTTGATTCAGTGTGGAATTCTTCTAGACATTGCAAGAGCCATCTGGTTGCAAGCATATTAAAGAGGGACTGATTAATATGTAAACAAACTAGTGTTCGCTAGATTTCGTCGACAGAAAGTGCGTAAGGAAAATATGGATTTAAAAAAACAACGGATTTTACAGTTGCAGTTGCATGCATTGTATAAGACTTGTACTTGTACTTCTGGTAAACGTTGAAGGATTTCAAATTTTTACGAAGTAAATTGTCACCCATATTAGAGATAAAAACACCCACGTCGGGAACTACATGAAGCTTTTTCAAGGTGGGTATTTTCAACTCACATTGTATTTTTTAAATCACCCATCTTTTTGACAGCTTCATATACCTACCGCAGGTGAGTGATTTTTATACATAAAATGTGTAATCTTAAATCTCCGTGAAGGATTAGCGAGAACGTGAAAAAAAAACTTCTATCTTCTTGCGGAATTTAATTCTACTTTCGCTTATTTCATGGCAGTTCCATACACTGAAAAAAGTCTTGCATTAAAAACTACCATTTTACCGGACTACCACTATTTTCAAAACTACCATGAAATTGCAGTGAAATTTACTACGTTTATGGTACAGCCTGCAACATCTGTAGTATATTTGACAGACCACATGTTGATATCAACCCCACTATGGATGACCTCAATTGCAGGCATGGTAAAATTACACAGAAAAAAAAAAAAAATTAACAAGCGCGTAAAATTTCCCCTCGTTGAATTCTAAGCCAACGGAAAATTGTTTGCAATTTTTCATATGCCATACAACCATGTTAACTTTTTCCATACAACAAGCTAGATTCAGGCTTTAATTTACACGAAATATCCCATTATTTTCTGCCAAATCTAGCATTCCCTTTATGTGCATTAGATAACGCAGAAAACTCAATGTTTCTTTTTATCTGTGTAAACGCATTTATAGCAACAATCTATGGGCAACCATAGACTAACTCTTAGACCAGTAGGTCCCGAGCAAATAGGATTTTTTTCTTGGCTCAGCCTGTACTAGCACATCGGTCCTAAGCTCAGTCCCAACCTGAATAATACGCCCCTAATAATGAACTCACACGAACACACTTTCAAATATTCTGTCAAAATAACACAGCAAATCAAAACAAAGGCGCAAATATGTACAGCAAGGTGCTAACTTCAAGGTGTATTTTGGACCAAGGGGTACTACAACAGTGAACCAATTTCAAATCGCTAGTTGCATATTGATTGTTGGTGCAGAACCCAAAGGTCCGAAGAACACCATGGAATATACTCTTGCGCTTTTCGGTACCTTTCAGTACTAGTATCTTTGCTTTTGTATAGATTCGCTATGTTATTTTGACAGAATACTAGAATATGAGTTGGTGTGAGTTTCGTTATTAGGAGCAAATCATTAGCAACAATCAATATGCAACTAGCGATTTGAAATTGGTTCACTGTTGTAGTACCCCTTGGTCCAAAATACACCTTGAGGTCAGCACCTTGCTGTACATATTTGCGCCCTTGTTTTGATTTGCTGTGTTATTTTGACAGAATATTTGAGAGTGTGTTCGTGTGAGTTCATTATTATACTTATGACAGACATACAGCGCTGACCGTTGTACGAGCTGTCAAATACTTTAATCCAGTACCGAGATACACGTACTAGACTAAAGGAGTACAACGCTGTACGTTGTATGTCTGTACCAGGCATTAGGGGCGCATTATTAAGCTTGGGACCGAGCTTGGGACCGATGTGCTAGTACTGACTGAGCCAAGAAAGAAACCGTTTTTGTATGGGACCTACTGGTCATAGAGTTAGTCTATGTCATTAGGCTTGGGACCGGTGTTCTAGTACTTCATGAGCCAAAAAAAATTCATTTTCTTCATGACCATCCAGCCGCTGTTTATAGTCAGGTGAAAATGTCTGGTGTTTGCGCTTAATATAACCCTCGATATGGTAGCTTCAACTGCGGATTTGCTTTGCGTGTACGGTCCTCTGCGCCAATGACGTCTATATAAGCTCTGGTCCAACGCACTGCTTACCGGTATTGGAAGCAAGAATAATGTAAACATTGCTGAGTCGACGAGTGATGATGTAACACTATTCATCTTTCTATGGGTGTGCATAGATTCAGATAAAAAATATCGGTTTAAACGTTCATTGTGAATGCTGAATTGTAGAGATAATCATGATACAAGTGACATATATTCAGCAGAAGCAATTCCACTCGATTACATGGGTCATATAAAGTGAGTTTTACTGAGTTGACCAATTCAACGAGCCATTCGTGTTAGATGGAACTGCACATGAGCTGCTGTTAGTTCGGTTGGTCTCCTCGTCCTTACAATGTTATTCGGTTTCATGGAAGAACACGAAATTCCTCTGCATAACTTGCAGGATATGATGATTGGTCGCATTTTTTCAACAGCTGTGCTACAACACTGTGATTTTTTTGTTGAACCCACAGTGACCGTTATGATGGTTGTTCAGGTTCTGGTAGAAGAATCATACGAATCGCTGTAGGACGAATTTAAAACAGTTTTAGTTAGCTGTCAAAACACTACTTATCTTATCGAGACAAAATACACCAGGTACCGGTACTGTAAACATTTTCAAAATCTTCCTGTTTGAAACGACAGGAACATAAAAGATGTTAACCAGACTAATCTTACAAATCAAAATTCAAATTCCATTCAAATCTAACAAATCTTTAGTTACTTTCCTCGGCATTTCTTTGGGAATTAGTTTTAGTTAATTTTATACATGGACACGCCAGATTCACAATTTTCGAATGGAATCGGTTGAAAAGTGTGATGACCGCGGTGGTATTAGTGTCATGAGCAATTATTGCTCATTTCACTAATACTGTTGTCATTGCCTCTGCACGACTCAGTCGCATTGGAACTACGACTTCGTAGAAAGTGCAGTTACTCATAGAGCCTGAGTAACTCCACTTTTTACGAAACTAATGTCGTTTTCGGTTATTGCCAGAGCGGAACTAGTTTCGCCCTAGGTCCGCCCTAACAGCTGTCAAAACGTTTTTTTATTCAATCGGGTCGGATCTGGATCCGCACTGGATCCGACCCAACATCGATGAGGTTCGCTCTCAACTATTTTCGAGGTCCAACCTGGGTTCACCAATACACAAACATGAACTGTCAAAATGAAAGGTTTATGTTTGTTTATGTTTATGTTTTGCACTAATACCATCGTACTGACTCGACTCTGGATCCGTTTTCGTTCGGTAATTGCGAGTCAGAGTCGGACCTGACCCAGGTTTAAAACCGAAAACGAAATACACGCTAAGACAAGAAAACCAAAAATTCGGCATAAAATACCGAAAATCGTACAAAAGTGCACATACTGAAATTATCGGTAAACACGGATTACCGAAATTTCGGTATTGCAGGAAAACCGGGAAAAACATTAATATTTACTTATTTTTGTACGGTAATTTTTACCGAAAATGCTAGCAACTGAATGAGAGCATTTTTAACCAAAGTTAGGTAAAATATAACGATAAAATCTGTAAATCCACTTTACTGAAGAACTAAGTAAAATCAAACGTTTTGTTTTGGTAAATTATACCGATACTTTAGGTTTTGCTACCAAAACCTAATTTTCGGTAAAATTGAAACCGTATTTTCGGTAATCTGATCTTAGCGTGTAAGTTGTGTTTCCCACACGCTAAGCTCAGTTTACCCATAATCGCATAAAAGTGCACATACTCAATTATGGGTAAAGTTGACTTACCCATATTTGAGTAAATTTGTATGGGTAAAAATACTCAAATATAAAGTGCCCACCTCTTCGTTTTTTCAATTTCTCTCATTTACTTGGTTCAAATTAAAGTAAACACAGTGTAGTTTTTTTTTTCTTTCTTTTTATATTCTTTTTAAGTTTCACTTATGGAATACTGAAAAAAATGAGTTTTACTTTAAGAAAAAAAAATCAATTTGTGTTGAAAAAAAAAAAACAGTGACAAAATAAAGTGCCCACTTCAAAAATCGATGTGTTTTCGATAAGTTTTCATTGGAAGACCCCTCGATTGTTTATGTTTTGATATTTTGACATGTTTTGACGCAAACTGCTCAACTTGGTGCATTTGTATACGTGATCGCATTTGATTCAATTGAAAAAAATGGAGAACGCAGTGCTTTTCGAAAGCAATTCGCTTGTGTATCCAAAAATTGGTTGTTCGTGATGTGCAAAACGGTGAATCGCACCGGGCTGTCGCTAAGAAGTACAGTATCAGTAAGGCAGCGGTTGGCAAAATTCTTCTGAAGCTTAAAACGTTTGGATCAGTGGTGGATCGCCCTGGCAGAGGCAGGAAGCGGAAAACGGATGCGAGAACGGACACCAAGATCATGCGCGAAGTCAAGAAGAACCCGAGGGTAACTGTTCGCGAGATCCAGGAAACCTTTCAGTTATCAGTTTCCGGTCGAACTGTTCGTCGCCGTCTCGTAGCACAGGGGTTGAATAGCAAACTTGCCCGGAAGCGCCCATTTATCAGCAAGGCAAACAAAGCCAAACGGCTTAAGTTTGCTAAGGAGCATGCTGATAAGCCCCTAGAGTTCTGGAAAACGGACGAATCAAAATTCGAGCTGTTTAACCGAAAGCGGCGGGTTCGTGTTTGGTGCAGATCGGGAGAGGAGCTTCAGGAGCGCCACATCCAAGGCACGATGAAGCATGGAGGAGGAAATGTGATGGTCTGGGGGTGTTTTTCGTGGGGTGGAGTGGAAAGCATTGTGAAAATCGACGGGATAATGACGGCAGATTCTTACATCAACACTCTGCAAGAAAATCTGGAGGTTTCGCTGATCCAGACGGGCGTTGAAGAGAAGTTCGTATTCCAGCAGGACATAGACCCGAAGCATACTGCCAAGAAGACCAAGTCTTTCTTCCGGTCTTGTCGGATCAAACCGCTGGAATGGCCTCCATAAAGCCCGGACCTCAATCCCATCGAGAATTTGTGGGCGATTCTCGATGCCAGGGTTGACAAAACTGGTGTTACCAATAAAAATAACTATTTTGAAGCCCTGGAGCGCGCCTGGGAAGAGCTAGATCCACAGCACCTAAAGAACCTGGTCGAGAGCATGTCGAAGCGCCTGCAGGAGGTCCTGAAGGCCAAAGGAGGACACATAAATTATTGAAATGCTGTTATTTTACTTTAATATATGATTTCTGCAGCCTAAATGAAGTGGGCACTTTATTTTGTCTCTGTTTCTTTTTCAACACAAATTGATTTTTTCTTTAAGTAAAACTCCTATTTTTAGCAGTATTCCATGAGTGAAACTTAAAAAGAATATAAAAAATAAGATAATGAAAAAAATACAGTGTGTTTACTTTAATTTGAACCAAGTAAATGAGAGAAATTGAAAAAACGATGAGGTGGGCACTTTATTTTGCCTATCAGTGTAGGTAAGTAGTAGCGTACCCATAAATGGGTATGTGCACAGAAAGAAATCTTGTAGTTAAAACTACCATTTTACCCGACTACGCCTATCTTTAAAACTACCATGAAATTTCAGTCAAATTTACTACGTTTACGGTAAAATCTTCAACGTTTGTGGTATATTTGACAAACCTCATATTGATATCAACCGCAACATGGTTGATCTAATCGCAGGCATAGTAAAATCAAACGCATTTATAGTCAGCTGATAATTGTTGGTGATTGCGCTTAATTTAACCCTCGAAATGGTAGTTTCTACTGCGGCTTTTTTTTGCGTGTGCAATTTTTGCGATTTTGGGTATTATTTACCCATATTTGGATAAACTGATCTTAGCGTGCATGCGATTTAGTTAAAAGGACTGTCACAATGAGTTCGATTTGCAGCCGTGTTGTGAGGTGAGCGGGTGAGCTTCAGCTTATTTAAAAACAGCGTTTGGTCACCCGGTGTCTCCGCTAGCATTATCTGCTTTGAGGCTTTGACAGATCGATCTTAACATATACGGTAAATCTGGAAAACTCATTTTATGACTATATTTTCCACATTTTCAAGATTATAGTTGATACGTCAAAAAGTGACCAGTTTTCTTACACCAATGAAGAGTACTTCGGCGACAAGAAAAATGCGTAACAAGTAGGCACCGCTGAGAAAAGAAAACTAACTCTGACCGTTACTTGATGCTGACGTCATTTTCAAAAAGCATTTCTTTTGTTAGCACCGTGTTTAAGTTCCGGAATTGTTTTAGGCTGTTGTAGTATTGAAATTTGAGGCAATATCCAAACGTTGGATACAGACATATTCGCAATGTGGACAGGTAAGGTAAATATTTGCTTTTGTCAGTAATTACAAATGTTAAACACTGTATGAAACATAACAGGTCTTCCGTGCCCTGTGGTCGGGTGCAGATATTAGAGATACATTATTTGGGACGAATCATTAAGCTTGGGACCGTGCTTGGAACGATGTACTGGAACTTTCTGAGCAAAAATAACATTTTCTTCTCTACTATCCAGCCGCTGCTATAAGGTTAAAATAAATAGTTCCAGAACGTCTGTTAATCAACTCTGTAACATGTCCTTTTCACTTTCGAATTTGTATTTCGGAATTGAGCCGTTTTCAGCCATACACGAGCTATATTGATTTTTCGAAATGCGTAAAAAGTACACATCTTTTATGTTCTCGGAAGGAGTAAAAAGTATGCATTATTACTTTTAAAAAGGAGTAAAAGGTATGAAAATTTTGACGTGTATTCAGTTTACGCAAAAAAGAGTAAAAGTAATATACGCCTTTTTGGCGTAGTCTCAGTTTCCCTCGAAAAAACATGCTTTATACACAGAAAAAAATAATTAATTTTAACAAGCCAAAGGAGTGTAAACAACGATATTGCTTGCAATCTTTCATACAATAGGCTAGATTCAGGCGTTATATGGCTTAAATTTACATCAAATATCCCATTATTCTCTGCCAAATCTAGCATTCCCTTTATGTGCATTAGATAACGCAGAAAATTCAGTGTTTCGTTTTATCTGTGTACACACAAAAAAAAGTCGCAGTAGAAACTACCATTTCGAGGGTTAAATTAAGCGCAATCAACAACAATTTTCAGCTGACTATAAATTCGTTTGATTTTACCATGCCTGCAATAAGATCAACCATGTTGTGGTAGATATCAATATGAGGTCTGTCAAATATCCCACAAACGTTGAAGGTTTTACTATAAACGTAGTTAATTTGACTGAAATTTCATGGTAGTTTTAAAGATAGGCATAGTCGAGTGAAATGGTAGTTTTTACTACAAAAATTTTTCCTGTGTAGTCATAATAGCGTAAATTGAGATTACCGTGTATGGCAAACAACCTGACATTTTTTCGATGTTGGTCTTAGCGCAATAAGATTTGTTAAAACATTTTTATCAAATTGAAACAATTGCAGTACACTATCCTGAAATTTTCAGCGTGTAAAGCAATGATGGAGTTTTTGAAAATAAGTTTGATGAATTGATAATTTATGCGGCATTATTTTGGATTTCACCATGATTATTCAAAAAATGTTTGCTTAAAAGTCCAACATTTCTGTCAAAATATATGTTTAAACAGATCCGTCTTCACATCTGATACATGTGTCTCCACTTGCCATATCCCTAGTAGCACACATGTTGCCATTCGGTTGAAATAACATAAATATGACTTGCTAAGTTATAATCCAGTTACTACAACTAATTATGACCGTAGTGTGCTACTTGGGATTCATTGACAGCGAAACAAACGTTAAGGCAGAAAACACGATCAGAATTTGAACTCAATTTGAGAGGCCACTTTCCTTAAGCGTCACCCACAATTGATACGTAGCGGATGCGTTGACGTAAATTTGACAGAAAACCTATGGGAAAACTGTCAAATTCACGCAAACGCATCCGCAACGTATTAATTGTGGGCCAGCCATTAGTGCGACTCAGTTTCGTAAAATGCGGAGTTACTCAGTCTATAAGTGATTCTACACAGAGACAAATTTGATAGTCAATTTCACCATTATTGGGGGTTAGGATGAGTATTGCAGTATAGTGATTTTGAACCGACTATGATCGTGGTCAAAACGACAATTAAAAATAGTTCATCCAACATTTGCCATAATGTCGGAATAGTTCTTGCTACCATGATCATAGCCAAGAATACCATAATGTGGTGAATTCGACCATTTTCATGGTTATTGTAACCATTATATGCGATAGTCATTTTGACCATGATTTAATTGTCGGTATAACGATAGAATTTTTGTCAGAGTGCTTTTTACGAAACTAAGTCCCAGCTTCCATGCGACTGAGTAAAGTAAATTCTCAACATTAGTTCATATTCTGACTGTGTTGTTATTTTGCTGAGTTCATGAGCGGATCACCCACTCCTACTTTCTTGCGGCTAATTTTCAATAGGGTTCTTTTTGGACTAATGTAGCAGAGTTTTGAAATAGAGTCAAACGACGCCGTCAAGAATTGTCACCTAACTTGCCTGTTTTGCAGGCACAATTCGTAGCAAAATAATATTTTTTGAAGGTGAAAGCACAGACAGACGTTTAAGAAAGAACAAAATTAATCGAAAACTTTATGTAAACATTCAAATCTCTAGCAATCGCTTGCCTAAGTAATCATTTTTTCACTAACGCCATGTAGTTCACTTAGTCGAGGTGCCCATTGATGTGGTGAAGTTGCGGCATCTGCTAACTTTCAAAACATCACGCCGAAGTTCGCCACACGCCACCCGATGTTAACACGCTGTTGCGACGAGCAATTATATGCCACATAACGGCAACAAAACTGACAGATTTGGTTATTGCTAGTTGCTTATTGTCATTCGGCGATTATTTTTTTAAATTGACGGTTTCGGAATTTTACACATGCTGTGATTCAAGCTTGAATGGCTTTGGTGAAAGTTGCTAAAATATAGAGTTGGCCGCCATCATTGCCGATTAGCACGACCATTTCGGCTGTTAGAGGGAACAAATCTTAACATTCATAAACATTGTACGCAGGATTCACTTGTATGCTGCAGTGCGGAATTTAAGTTTGACATGTTAAGTTTTGTAGTTTTTTAGATTTAAGCCTTCGAAAATTTATAGTGGTAACGCAAATCGGCCATGATGTTGGAATTTTGAATTTCTCTGGTTTGATTATACAACAAGCTTCCTCCATAGGAGTGGCATCACTGCTGTCAACACGCCGATATGTTCCAAATAACTTAAACTTGTAAGCTGTTCATTCTAGTATATATTTGTTCTCAAGGTCGATCCGACTCCTTTGGTAATAAGTATGTTTCATTTGCCAAAAAAATATTTAAAAGGATAAATTTCCACCCACGTTACACAAAACCATCGTAATTGGTTGAAGTTACTTGATTGTGGCTCAATTCAGTAACATTAAAGTTGTTTTAACTGATTTGCAACAAGTGTGCTGCTAGGGAAATGTATGAGGAACTTGTAGCGCTTCCAACATCTAAAAGATCATTGGACCGAATGTGTTAACCTCACTTTTTTGGCAGTTCAGGGAGCTTGTTTACAAGGTGTAAGAATTTGAACCACTCGATCGGAAATTTGCATTGGCTTTTTCCGGATTCTGTAAGACTAGATTCAGGAAATGATGTAAAACTCTGCACTGGTGTCTGTTTTCCTGCAATTTTACTTCAATCGAAACAAATTTAGAGCACGAAATCTCGAACCGATCTTACCATATAATCTAAGTCTACGTAAACAAGCTCTCTGAACTGTCAAAACTGCATTGATGACGCCATCGTGCAATGATCTATTGTAATTCCAACTCGGATGTTGTCTTGGAATTCCTAGCTCTCTCAATCCAAACATATAAGAAAAGAAACAACAAACTGTCAGTCAAAGTTTTATCATAACCCAAGCGACACAAATTCATCATACGCAATGTTGTACAATTCACCTTCTAGGAAGTGCCACCAACAAGTGATTCAAACTCATACTGAACGGGTCGTCTCAACCTTGTCGACCCCCACGAATCATGGATGCCGTTTTCATTCCACGCCATGACTCAAAGCGGCAGCCAATCGGCTGTTGATTGTCATTTCCATCAGCCATTCCAAGGGCTTCCAATCGGAACCCTTTTCGTACACTCAACCCGTTTCACCTTAACTGACTGATTTCGATTTGAATTCCAGAGCAGCCCAGTCACCGGCTGGCGAGGGCCATATCATAAGCGCTGACAGTTCCAGTCAGGCTGAACCGGAAAAGAAGGCTCCAAGGCAGGAAATGCCTCCCACATTGCTCGATGCCGGCGAAGAATAGGCAGCTTAATTTTCTTTTAATTTCCGAACCTCGGCTCGGTGGCACGAACTTTCTTTCGAGCCCATGGAGAAGAGATACCCTTTCGTTTATGGAATGCTATCCATCCAAAGAAAAGAAGAACGAAACACATCAGGATGACACGACATGAACTTTTCGGGTTTCAGCTGAACGGGAAAAGAAGATATCCGAACTTCCTGTTGCACTCGTATGGACGAGTGCAATGGTGCTTGAGACATAAGTTGATCCGTGCACGGAGAAACAAAAGTACCTTATGCTGAGTTCCGCTTCACCCAGATCGACAGTTTGGTGCGCCGAATTTATTTTGAGTAACTCACACTAACTTTACAATCAGATATTTGCCTGCACATGTGGTTGGCATAAATAGTTTTGGTTGTTTTTTTCGGTGAAACGGAAAACAGAAACAGCTATATTTGCGTTACACGTTACGGCTTACTTTGCTTCAGCCATCATCAGACGCAGTAGGCTGATTGTCGCCTTATTACTTATTGTGTCAAAACTATTACGCAATCATAGTTTTGACACAGTGAGTAATAAGGTGACAATCAGCAAACTGCGTCTGATGATGGCTGAAGCAAAGTAAGTTGAAACGCGTTACGCAAATATAGCTGTTTTTATTTTCCGTTTCACCGAAAAAACAAACAACTAAAGCCAAAAAGTAAAAACAACACAATAATAAGTTTCACACCACTTACTCAAAATCAACTCGGCACAATTTTTCTCTCCTATTTTGACAACAAACTTGCCATGCAAACGAAAGCCGAGTTTAGAGAACTCAACCGTTTGGGTAGTTTTGTTTCTCGGTGTGTAGGCAGTAGACATTGAATGTTTGTTATGGCAGTTGCCAGGCAGAATCGAAGGAACTCATAACTGTGAAACATGTGCGACAAGACAGTTGCCATCGCAGGCGACTAGGTACTTACCAGCAGCAGAAGCTGCCAAACTCCCACTTCCGTTCGTTGGCTGGAGCGTTGACACTGCCGAGCAGTGCGCCCAACATGAGTCACGAAACTGGCAAACGCTTTTCGCTCCGGGCGTCGTTGATTGATTGTTGATTGTTGATTGTTGATTGTTGATCGATGAATAATTGATTGTTGATTGTTGATTGACGATACAGCTGCTGGACTTCGATGATTTTCGGATTAACAGATTGATTGATTGATTGATGAGCCGGAACGTGATGATTGATGACGGACGCACACGGAAGCGTTGCCAGTTGTTTTTTAGTTGTTGTTGTATCGTTGCAAGGGAAACAGCACATTTTAATTGGTGGGATTTTAGTTGCTCGAATCGATCAATTGTACGCGGGGAGTGTTTTTTTATGATGGTTGGGAGTAGGTTAAATAGTTTTTCTTTGTTTTGGTTTAATTTACACATTACGTAACTAGATTATTGATAATTAATTGGGCTAAATGATGCTATGATTCAGTGTTTTTGCATTTCATTTGTTTTGGTTTAGCTAAGTTCGTTTTGTACTCGGAAACTCTACGGATCATTTACATGTCATGTTAGTTTTGTTCGTTTTTTATTTTTGTTTAATGGATAATTTTTTAATAAAGTTTGTAAATAACTACAGGAAGCAAAGCATGTCTATCAGTTTTCTTTACGACGAAACTCTACGGAAGCGGATAATGTTCATGGTTTCTATGCACTTGGAGTCTATGAAGTTTAAAATTTGATTTCAATAGTTAAGCAATATTTATCAGCTCGTTTGTTCACAACTTTTTTACAGAGTTTAAATGTATACGTTCTCCGATATGTAATTTATTTCTCACTTTGCTACTAGTGCTTTATATATTATTTATTTTGATAAAAATGGTTAACCTGAATTGCTGCTACGTTTGACGTTATTATCATAAATTATTATCGTATTTGCTTATTAGTACTGCTTTTCGACTTTTTTTTTACAGGATATAAAGTATTTGCAGATAAACTTGTTTTGATTCTCACCTCCGTTTTACGGTTGTTGTTGTTTTGATTGTTTCATGAAGATAGGTTTAAATTAGGTATGATTTTTTTTAATTTTTTTATGATACATATGTGTGTTTCCCTTGATTCAAGCTCGCATAGTAAATGTACAGGATTATTAATGGTATTTCGATCGACTTGTGGATCGGTAGATTCAATCACTTGTTTCTTGAGCAAGTTGTTTTTGTGATATTTGAGGATTCCCTCGCCTTGGATTTAATTTTATGGAAAGCCCAGACATACCTTCGATGCGATTCGACCTTACGGAAATCGAGTGGTTCGGCCGTTTCGGTTCCGTTGATCTGAGGATAACCGTTCGGCGCCGGATAACGGCCGGTGTACAGGGGTATTGTGGGTGGCGAAGACATGTTGTTGAGCACTTGCTGTAGAAACTTCAAGGAGCTGAAAGTAGAATAATGAAAAAGTGAATAATTAGTCGGTTTATCAGTTGTTAATTTCGGTGATCGGTTTGTTGTTCTCGTTTCTATGAAGAAACAAATAACTGAAGTGAGATATAGGTTTATTCTTTGATCACAAGAGTACACCTGATACCTTGTTACCTTTTTAAACTGAATTAAAGTGTCGAAAAATCCTCTTTATTATGGATTAACCTCGGTAAATAAAATTATTATTGATATTAAAATAGCAGAAAAGATTTCCAAAATAACTTTAGGAGCCGTCATGGATTAAGGTAGTAAACACTTCACAAAATCATTGCATTGCTGCAATAGGTGTTAAGGGTTTTAAAGGGCGAACATGAAATTATTGCGACACCGAAAATGTCATGCTAATTTTGTTATAATGTTTAGAATCAAACCAAAATTTTGGGGTAGTTTTATACATAAATTTACTTCAAAAATCAAAAGAAAAGTTAATCGATGGAGGCTTGAGTGTAAAATTGAACGCATTTTCGCTTGATGCCCTCCATTAAAGTCTTTACAGTGTCATCCGGTACCAGTTTCTCAGTTTTTTTTTTTTTTTTTTCATTTTCTCAACATGTCCTTCTCGTCTTTGACTGTCTTCTTGCTCTTCCGCTTCAATGCACATCTCGTCGTCCTTTTACGGTGTATTTTATCTGCACCAACCACTTGCGGTACTGCTTCCTGGCGCGGGATTTGGCCATTGTTTGCTATTTATCGGTTCTACTAGGCGCCTTCTTTACCTTGAAGATATATGAAGCCCGGCCCGCTTCATTAGCTGCTGGACGAACCAACCAACGGAATAATTGATCTACCCCCTTGACGCCCCCCCCCCCCTTCCCGCTGTAATCCCTCACCTTCTTTGCGTTCACGGGGTCACGTCATCGCTTTTCTCCCACTGCCAGCTCACCACTCAGTCGTCTGGATCTCCTTGAACGATTTTACCACGGAGTAAAATCGTTCAAGGAGACCCAGACTGTTTCGCGATCCACCTGTGGAACTGGCCTGAATTTTCCACGACCACGCCCTGCGATGTTTTCGGAAATCAGACCCATCACAAGCTTTGAGGATACTCGAGATGAGTACGGTTACCTACGGAACAGCTTTTGCGACATACTTAGTGAAGAGGTATTTGGAGCAGCTTGCTAGTGAAGACGGCTCGAAGTTTTTAATCGGTGCTCGGATCCTGATCGAACACTTCTACGTCGACGATGTTCTGTCTGGTGCCAACACTCTAGAAGGGGCCATCAAATGCAAACGCCAACTGAAAGCCCTACTTGCCAGAGGTGGGTTTGATCTTCATAAATGGTACTCCAACTCAGAAGAATTTCTTGAGCACGTTCCTCCCACCGATCGCAAAAAGAAGGTTTCACTACCCGACCTTTGAGTTCGGTGGGATCCCAATATTGTCACTTTTGCGATCGCCTGTCTACCAAGCATTTCGATTCCTGATAACAAGATACTCCGAAGTGGCAAAGTTGTTCGATCTATCAGTATTAGTAATTGTCACAACGTAGTTATTGATCCAGCAGCTTTGGAGGTCATCACCAGGATGGCCCGGTTCTATTGACGAGAATATGCAAAAAATAAGAGAAAAAAAGTCTTCGCTTAGCTGCGCGGAACTACCCGTCCCTGAGTTTCGGTTCAGAAAATGATATGGACGCGTTTTTCCGACTTGGTCGAGGAAAATTTCATGTTGTAAGTTACGGCTTACTTGCTAGCCTTTCGCAAGGCGAGACTACCACCCAAGGTGTTTGAAGGAGGACAGCGTGGATCCTGCAAAGGGGTTTCAGGCACCTGAGAGCTGGTAAGTGCTCTCAAAAACTGAACTCAAGAAAACTGTTGTGTAAATCAGTAGTTTTTGTTTGGCGTGTCTCTGATGTTTATGAGCTACCGTCGCATGACTTCATGCCATCGGGAAATATTATTTCGCACATCCAAGGCCCTAACCAATATAAGTTTCAACAAAATTGTCTAACACATGGTACAAAATCAAATGACCGTGAAAAATGCACTAAGTCTTCATTACACAAGATATAACGGGGAAAGGGAGGGACCATTAGGGCACCCAAATGAAGTGATTTGGATAGAGAGCATGGGACTGCTTCCTCTCTATTGCAATATTTCGCGGAGCGAGGGTGGGTTCTTCAACCCCATCTATTCAAGTGCTGTGAGAGAGAACTTACTTTTGGAAAGAGAATTCTCTTCCCTGTGGTCTGAGTCAATGTAAAAAATTCTCTCAGTGTATGGTTTAGTTGTCAGTGGATCATTTCACCTCGTTGTCGACGTGCATACTGTTAATTTTTCAATTTAAGTTTTGGAAATGGCATCTCTACAACAGGAGCTGATCGTTCACAGAAAACAGTCGTGAATTCGGTCGGGTGACGCAACAAACGGTGTCGAAAACTCCATGTTGAAATAGTTATCGTCGATTTTTTTTCGGCCGTCACCAACACTGGTCAAAGGATTAAGCAGGTGACAGTCATTGCAATACTGTCCTGAGCAGGGATGCCAGATATACAGACATGTCTGTATTTATACAGACATTCGATCATGCATACAGACATCATACAGATTACATATATTATACAGACATTTGGAAAATGTCACAGACATATACAGACATTCATTTTGTCAAACTTCCAGATTTAAAAAAAATATGGCGTTGGGGCAATTCATAAACGTCACAGAAAGGAAATGAGGGTATGAAGTTGGACCAGTTTGTTGGCGTTAAAAAACAATGAGGGATGTAGAAGTACAAGTATGTGCCATGTGCCAGGATGTTTTCGAAAGCAGTTTTTACTGATTCGTTTTTTGTCAAAGACGTAGCACTGAAACGAACTAAAAATACGGCCATCATAAAGAATTTGTGGTAAATTGGTGACGGTCCAACCCATTTAGTATAAAAATCAATGAGTCAACAGACACCACTGCCATGAACACGTGATTTTAGTAGTGAGGACTTTCTATTGGAATGGCAATGAACCGTCAATTTGAGATTCTTTCTATCACATAACGGTTGCATAAAAAAATGGACTTTTTTCGGAAGGTGATAAAAAAAATCTAAACCCGATAATTGATTTTGATAAATTCCCCATGGAAGGTAACTATTCAAGCTTACTTGCAAAAAAATCTAGGCCCTTGCGAGCGGCATTCGCCATAGCGGACGAAAACATGCGTGTAGGCATATTTTTGAGTTCTTTCTTCGTTTTACTTTGTCAATTCCTCCTAAGTTTTCGCGACAAAATTGTTGGATTGTTGGATCTTACGCTTCAAGTAGGCCCAGAAATTCTCGATGGGACGCAGCTGGGGGACGTTGGGTGGGTTTGCCGACTTGGGTCTTCTTCTTCTTTAGCGTTTCAAGCTTATTGCTTTCACAATTGCTTGCTCTCAACTTAGTGTTCTAGATGCACTTTCACAGTTTTTAATTGAGAGCTTTCGATGCCAGGTACCATTTTTGCATTAGTATGATTGTGTGGCAAGTACAATCATACGCTATGCCCAGGGAGTCGAGAAATTTTCCTTAACAAAAAATTCCTAGACCAGACCGGGAATCGAACCCAGCCACCTCCAGCATGTTGCTTTGTAGTTGCGCCTTTACTGACTGAGCTAAGGGAGGATCCTTGCCGACTTGGGTACCACATCGATATTCAGCCACTCCATCTCCTCTAATGATCGCTTCGAGTAGTGAGCCGACGCCAGATCCGGCCAGAACACCACTTCTTCGCCCTCATGGTATTTCTTGATGAACGATGCAACTTCTGACAGGCATTTCGTACTAATAATTTCCCCGTTCACGGCCAGTTCGAAGCAAAAGAAGAGCGCACAGAAACAAAAGCGTTCACGAAAATGAAAACGGACCGTGAACTAGTTCACGTTTTCAGGATTTTTACCTAAAACCGTGATTTAGTTCATGATTACGTGATTCAGTTCACGGTGTATTTTTGCTTGTTCTCGAATTCATGACTGCAGTTCACGGATCTGGGCACGGATTTTTTTCCGTGCGGCTTTGACATTCTCTTCTCGCTGATTGTCAGCCACAGCAGCACCTTCTTGGGGAACTTGGTTTGTGAAATGAACTTCACATAAGAAGAAGTAAAATACGAAGTGCCCTGCCAGTCGTTGCCATCCAGGGTAAGTACCCTGCCGCCACGACGCCACGCCACCACGTCACGATTCGCCTGGAAAATGTAATCACTTTTCCCTCAGTCTTCCTCTTCAGCATCCTTAAGAGCTTCTTGTCGCTCAGGGTCGTCAACCGTCCGGAACCGGGCTTTCTTTCGATGCTCTGATTATTGTCTAATAGTGCCAAGATGTTAAAGATGCTGGAACGGGCGTATCCGGCGTCCACAAAGTGCCGCACGATGTCCGTTTTCGACGCGGCGGAGTGCCGTTCATTGAACGCGCACACTTCTGCACGGAGTTGCTTCACTGTTTTTGCTATCACGGTTAGAGTTCGACTGATAGAGTTGTCAAATTTTGATAGCTGACATATGGGTTACTATGGTTGATACTGCAGTTTTCTCTGTGCGGATGAAGGTGAACCCATGAAAAATATTTTTGTCCAGTTTTTGACGTAGGACTACGTCTGTGTTTTCAATACTGGGGTACACGTTCGAATTGCGAAAATTTGGAGCGTCACGAAAAATATATAGGTTTTGAACGTTAATAACTAAGTCATTCCACGATTGATTTTCAAAATGTTTGCACCAATCGATCGGAACATTTTCTACGCTTCGATTTAAATATTAAAAACTATTGATTTTTAACATTCAACTATTGACATTAACGCAAATATAAGGTGATGTCTTATAATGCCGATTTTTCAGAGTAATTTTACCAAATACACAGTACTTTGCTATCACAGACTTCAAATTTAAGTAAGGAACGTCTCACATGCAGCAGTGCACGATATAAAACAGGGACACCTTCAAATTTTCTTCATTCGCTCGGCAGCCATGGAGCTGTGCAGAGCGGCAATGGGCCAGTACTGCTCTGACAGCTGACGGTTGCAAGTACCCTGCAGAAAAGTACGCGGGCGAGCAACCAGCTAGAATGATGACTCAGCGGCTGTCGCAAGCAAGTGGCTTTTTAATGCAGCGTCGTGCCAAGCTCGTGGCAAATTTATCAAATCTGGAGGGAAATATGTATGATCCAGTTGGTAGTCATATACGATATGATGTACATGTATATGCATAGATATATATATATGTAGATTATTTCGAAATAGTTACGTAGTCCTACGTCAACTTTGCGTACAACCCCATTGGGCTGTCCCTTATAGTTTTTTTTTATGCAAACGTTAAAATCGTCCACGTAGACTTTTCGATTGATCATACAATAACTGCTGCAGACAAGTGTCATCACCTCTATTTAACCCAGTGTGCAATTGACGTCGAGCTCGAAAAGTTCTTTTTTCGAAGACATCAAAACCACTGGTCACGCCACAGATGGAAGCAGTCTTCATGCAATTTTGTAGTCGTCAATGGATCGCAATCAATCTATTTGCCAGTGATTGACACTAGAAACTGTCGTTTACCAATAGGAAATAGAGGAACTGGAGTTAGATCCAATGTTAGGCGTGAATCAAAACTTTTTAACTGTATTTAATAAGATAACATAAATAGTTTCACAATGTCTCAAGATAGAATTTAGTAATTGGTACGTCAATTAAACAAATATCACGTACTGTTAGCAGTGTAAGAACGCTGTTATTTATTAACCATTATCAGCATAACAAATTGTCCAGGCCATCAAGCAAACAATCATCAGTTTGACAAATTACTCCGTAGCTCAATGATTTACATCGATTTCCAAGCTGCCTTTCCGATAACATCCATAACCGATAAGCCACTGCGTGCTCACACAAACTAATCACTCTTCTGGTGCTGCATAAATCTTCACTGGGAAATCATTCTAAACCACAGTAAATCACAAATTATCCAAACTGTTCATGTAGCAAAACCACTCACTTCACGCAATGCAATGCGGTCAACTCCACGCACCTGCAGCAGCAGCAGCAGTGCAAAAAGAGCTCATAAAACAGGTTGACAAATTGACATGCAGCGTCCTCAAGCCCCCGCCTACTCCTTACTCCCGCATCGAACAGTTTGCAATATAAAATTACTTGACAGTTCAGTGCTCACACATTCACACGCATCGATAACAATATTCACAATGCCCGCTGCCGAGGGAGGCTCGGCCATGTGAGACCTTTAATAGGATTTACAGATCATATTCAATAATTAATAGGTCATAATCAATCTGGTTGGTTGGTAGTCAAATCCATCCCCGAACTCGCTGGTGTGCAGCTCCGTCAGTCGTGACAGCGGCGTCAGAAACTGGTGGCTGAGTTCGGCTGCAAAAATATGCATCAATTCACTGCTCGTTCCTATTTCCAGCGTGACATTGGGTGAGTGTGTGTGTTTGTGGAATGGAATTGTCCATGAATTTCGAAGTCTGTTTTAATTTGCTTGAAATGTTCCCTAGAGATAATCCTTTTTCATTTCCTGGTGAAACAAAAAACTATGACTGTAGACTCTTCACCCGATGGCAGTAGTTGAAATTGTTTGATTAATCGAATTCGGCTTCATTTTGACAATGCCCAAGGTAAGAATGACTCGTTTGGATTTCAGAATCCGTGTGCATTTGTGAGCGAACCAACGAGAAATGAGCTTACAATGATGTTAGGCTCTGTTCCATTGTTACTCCAGGTATATTTTTCATTACAGAAAAGCCTGCTGCGCCTTATTGCTGACTCTCAACTTAGCGTTTCTAGAAACACTATCACAGTTGTCGATGTGTTTTTCAAAAGTTTAACGTGACAACAGAAACGCTAACCGGATGAGACAGAGATCCCAACCCGAACCCACAACGATCACGGCCTTGTTACAAAGGAGCGCCTCTATCGACTGAGCAATGAGAGCCCATTCATGTACTGCAATATGGTAATGCAATATTGTTGAACACATAATCACTTGCTGGGACAATAATTCCAATGAGTTACAAATGATTATAACAGCGCGCACGAGCGGCCATTTGTTCGAGTACACGGTTGTTACTAGAGAATGCACTTTATTGTCACTGCTGGTTATTTATCATTCAATTAATTCGATCCACACGTGTTGAGCACGGTGCAGGTTTCGATTGCATTATGTTGACATCGACCAGGGATGCCAGATTATTAAAAAAAAATTATAGAATATTTGAATTCTAACCACATACAGTAAACATGTTTAGTCCGGGAGTTGAAAGGTGATAGCACTGTTCGGCTCCAATGACCCATTTCAGAATGCCTTCATTCCGAGATCACTTTCACGAGCAACACGCATAAAACCCAATAGGGGTCATCCACAAATTACGTAAGGGTTTTTTTGCCATTTTTATACCCCCCCTCCCTCCCTTGTAAGGCATTGTAAGATTTACAAAGACCCCCCCCCCCCTCCCAAACATCTTAGTAAGATTTCATTTTTTTCTCATTAAAATTGTTCAAAGTTGCTTGTGAAATGTTTTTAAAGCAGTTTATGTTTCTATTGAAGCTTTGAATACAAAAGAAAGTTGAATAAAAAAATAAGAAATCAATTTTGGCGCAAACGAATCAGAAGAACTATCTATTTATGTGCTCTTACGATTTAGCAAATATAAATGATTAATCAGCTGCTGTGAACTCATTTGTTACCCAGGCTTCGACAGCTTGAACCTCAGCAAAATAATCGTCCATTGATTGTGGCGTGAAATCAGTTGCGTTGTCCGTATCAACATCCTCTTCATCCATCCAGTCAACGTCTTCAGCTCCTGTGTAATCATCGCGAATTACACACAGCAATTCCTTACATCGGCGAGCTGCTACTCGCACGGGACGAACTTTACCAGATTGTGTGTTACACGAACATCCATGAACCGATTTAGTGTGTATACCAGCAGCTTTCATCGATGCAAAATACAAACCACAAGTCTTACAGGTTCTTTGCTTGATTTCATTACGAAGCGAAGGGCAGTACATGTCGTATGGTACATTAACCATGTCAGAATCAGCAGTTATTGGTACACCCAAAGCAAGACGCTGGAACAGAGGCAAAAACCGATCTGTCAGTTTTACATCTCCTGGTCTTGGTACCATGATACCCGCACTAGATTGTCTCAATGGGCAAGGTGCTGGAAGGAACATTTTTGGTAAAACGTAGAGATAGCTACTTCGGAATGGCTTGCAGCATCCAGTATTTTCACATTTAACGATTTGCAAGGCATATTGAGATTCGCGTACATGGTCCTTGTACCACTCATGATCTGGCAAGCTAGGAGGATCACATGTTTTTCTTGGTTCTTTATATTCGGCTACAACTGGGAATCCATCAAAGATCAATGCACTCCATAGTTGAACCAATGCTTCACCCGCTGCTGTGAAGTTTTTCTTTTCGAGTTCTTCATCTATGGTTTTACCTCTTTCATCAAGATGGGATCCACATGAATTTGCAGGCAGGATCACTCCAGCTAGTTGGGAGCTGAGTGGCGCCATTTTCCGCTCTAAATACGCGTTTGAACGCGCTTCTTCCAGGCATTGCTCATCACAAGCATCGCATCAAGGTCATACCGAAGAAAGTGTTGCACAGCATTCAAAATAACTTTTGGGTATCTATAATGAAAAATGTATTTAACTGAAATACACATCTATACGCTTATAAGAGCTGAACCTCGGATTTTCGTCAGGGCTCCCATCGACGGAGATAATCATGACCGGTTTTACAAATTCATATTCAGTTTTCATGAAATTTTGAAAAGCTTCAACATCCATCAAAGTATCTAAATCATCCGAATGCGTTGCGGCATTGGAAGCAGAATGCTTGAGGCTTCTAATAGCAATATTCGTTGGCCCTGAATACGTCACAGCATCTGGATAGCCTTGTCCATGTGGTTTAATTAGAATCGCACTGTAGACGGAAGGTGTAAGTTTGTGTTTTGGGGCTACTACCCAGTCATGGTCAGGGAGACTAACTCGGTACTCAAGGTGCATAAGTTGAGGTGACTGTTTGTGTGCCGCTGTGAGTCCAATCGGAACTTTAGCTTTGTCGTCCTGATCGCCACCCAGCAGTGAGGCAATGGATTCAATGTTTCAAATTGTTGAGACGCAGAACGTACTATCTGGATGCTGTTTATGTTGATCCGCTTGAGCCTTGCATAGTTTTGCCTGAAATTTGCGATAACACACCATTTTTTTGGTTTTACTTATTCAGAACTCATTGTGTAAAATATTTGAATATAGGGGGATTCAATTTCCGGCACTATTGCATCACTTCGTCAGAAGCGATTTTGAAAACCTACATAGCACAAACTTGGCAACAACATGCTTTCTATAATTCTGTGTTAGCATACCGAGTTTCAGGTAAATCAATCAACTAAAACCCATCATAAAATAGCTATAATCAAATCTCAATCTTTTCACATTCACAATTGGCGGGAAAAGGGGGGCTCTGGGGCTGTTCACAACACAGTTAGGCCGTTACAAATCATTTTAAAACAAGAGGGAAGACAGTGAGTAATCGAAAGTAACTCGGAGCAATCCTGAGTATATATATTTATATATTTTTTAATAAATTTAATGATTTACACGGGGAAAAACTAGCCTTGAGCTCCAAAAAGTGTAAAAATTCCCTGAATAAAAAAAGACAAACAATAATGACTAACATCTATTTCTTAAATTAGCTTGGCAGAAGATCTCCATGAAAAATGACGTTTTTTTTTATTTTTGCATTTTTACGAATTTATACTTTTTAACCGACCGGTAGTAAAAAAAAATCTTCAGCCATCGGAGTGACATTCAGGTCATGTCAGGTCGTATCAGGTAATGCCAGATAATGTCAGGTTATGTCAGGTCATATCGGGTCATTTCAGGTCATGTCAGATCATGTCAGGTCATGTTTAGTTAAATTAAAAGTGCAATTTTGCAAGCTCGAATTTAAAGCTCTAGATGGCAAGTGCATCGAAATATGACAAAACAACGAAATTATTCAACTTTTTGTATTTGTTTAAAAAAATGTCTGAAATCCGTATTACCTTTAATAGTAAACAGTATAAAAAAATGGTTTTAATCGACTAAAATGAAAACTTTGTGCAGATGTCAAAATAAGTAACTAACTATCAATTTCATCATTTACCCATAACATTTATTTTACTTTTGTCCCCTAATTTTTGTGAAATTTTTGATTATCCGTGAACTCGACCATCCGAGGGCTCAATTAAGCAGTGTCATTTCTGGACTGATTTTTCAAAAGAACGTTTAATACACGGTTATCCTACGTAGATACGTCCTATTGAAAAATCACGAGAGATTTGTCCAGGGATTATAATTTTTACTTATGTTTAAGAGCAATCATTATGAGCTGAAAACAAAAATTTCGATGTGATTATCCGGGATGTTATCTTTTATGAACCCAGAGAAAAGAGTCCAAGCTGTAGATTATTAAACCATGAACTGGATAATTTGTAGCAGTGTATGATTGCTTGGAGCGATATTTTATGGAAAAATGCTTCATTCCTAACCATCATGCTTTACCACTTATAACACCTGTGTCCGTAGGTTTATGTTGGTATTCCTTGGGATATGATCAATATCTATTGTGACACTAATGACCCGTGTGAGCTGTTCGATTTGATTGAACGTTACTTCAAATCTACTCAAGTAAATTGAAAGTGCCTGTCTTGCAAAGCTCGACTTTTTTAAATTATTTTACCGCTTTCTGACTGTTGTTAAAGGAGCTGTTTTCTATTTTCGGCAGCTAGGTTTTCTTCGTCATGGAAGATTCTTTTAAACCAATCGGCTTCAAATTTGACATCAACGTTCTTTATATTTTAGTTACTAGACGACGAGTATCAGCATATTCCTGGTGCAGTTGAAAACCGGAATATAAAGGGCGATACGGTCAAAATTTGGTCAATATCAACTTGACGTATTTCTTTCAATTTTGCATTTAAAAAACCTGAACACCCCTCATTTTGAAGGTGTGTGTGTGTAGAATGTTGCTCCTATTTTGATTTTGGAGTTCACTCTTCAGTTGTCAAAATGCCGTCCAAGCAAGAAGAGCAGCGTATCAAAATTTTGCTCGCGCATCGCGAAAATCCGAGCTACTCGCACGCAAAGTTGGCAAAATCGATAAAAGTTGCCAAATCAACCGTTACAAATGTAATTAAAGTGTTTGGGGAACGTTTGTCGACAGCCAGGAAGTCTGAATCGGGGGGAAATCGAAAACCGGAAGCCGCTGAGACGACAAAGAGAGTTGCCGGTAGTTTCAAGCGAAACCCTAACCTATCTCTCCGAGATGCCGCAAATAAGCTGGGTGTATCGTCTACAACCGTGCATCGACCAAAAACGAGCCGGACTATCGACTTACAAGAAGGTAGTGACTCCAAATCGCGATGATAAACAAAATACGACGGCCAAAGCGCGATTCCGGAGGCTGTACACGACGATGCTGACGAAGTTTGACTGCGTGGTAATGGACGACGAAACCTACGTCAAAGCCGACTACAAGCAGCTTCCGGGACAGGAGTTTTATACGGCAAAGGAAGGGAAAGGTAGCAGATATTTTCAAGCACACGAAACTGTCAAAGTTCACAAAGAAATATCTGGTTTGGCAAGCCATCTGTACCTGTGGCTTGAAAAGCAGCATTTTCATAGCTTCCGGGACTGTCAACCAAGAAATTAACGTGAAAGAGTGTTTGAATAAACGTCTGCTGCCTTTCCTGAAGAAACACGGTTGTTCCGTACTGTTTTGGCCGGATTTGGCATCTTGCCATTACGGTAAAAAGGCCATGGAGTGGTACGCCGCCAACAACGTGCAGGTGGTTCCCAAGGACAAGAACCCTCCCAACACGCCAGAGCTCCGCCCAATTGAGAAATACTGGGCTATTGTCAAGCGGAACCTAAAGAAGACCAAAAAAACTGCTAAGGAGCTCGTCCAGCAGTTCAAGGCAAACTGGCTTTCTGCGGCGAAGAAGGTGGACAAGGTGGCTGTACAAAATCTGATGGCAGGGGTCAAGCGTAAGGCCCGGCAATTCGGATTTGGAAAAGCGGAAGCCTAACTGAATATTTTTCCTGAATTTTATACTAGTTGAACTTGAAAAAGAAATTTAATTTGATTTTTTAAATAAACGATTTCACCGATTTACACGCGTTTTCCCTTGACCAAATTTTGACCGTATCACCCTTTAGCAGCCACGCCAATCGATTTTACTCCCTTTCTTTGCGCATCAGATGCGCCATACAGCGCAATAGATGCGCCATTGTTTGGACTTATGGAACGGGAGTAAAATCGATTGGTGCGACTGCTCGTCGGGCTTAGAAGAGTTTTTGTTCTGGTCTGATGTGCATTCAGCGTCAGTTGTAGTAGAACCCGATGCTGCGGAAATGCAAGAGGAAGTCGGTTGATCCTGCGAGCTACTCCCCGGTCGTTGTTTTTGAGCCGCTTAAAAGAACACAATAATTTAGTATGAAACTTTTAAACCAACATTTATAGTTACCTTAATAAAAAAATTATTGAACATGCTCTGCTTTTGCAGCCTCGTTGCTTCCAGGACGTTGATTTTTTGTTTAATTGCTCATTCAAAATGTTTCATTTGATTCCAGATTTCATTAGCCTTCAGCTGGCCGTTAGCGGCAGATAATCCGGGGTAGGCATTTTTAAATGCCTGGCACCACTTGATGTGTAAATCGCCTTTCTTAGACATTGCAAATTAACACTTTTTCTCAACTGAAACTTCAACTTTTCAATTGAGTTCTTTTTCGTGGACCGATACGGAAGCGGATTGAGTTTGAATTCGAACTACGCGGTAGGTGCTGATTTGTTTTGACGTTTGCGCGGTTTACACGGTATCATCAAATTACTCATTTGCAAGTTTAAAATAACCCATTTGCAAGTTTATTTAATTAGATAAATTGTAACATTTAAATTTTTATACATATTCTTATCTTACGTAAGATTTTGACAAACCCCCCCTCGCTCCCTCGTAAGCAAATGTAAGAAAACTTGGAACCCCCCCTCCCCCCCTATTCCCTTACATAATTTGTGGATGGCCCCATACTAGCAGTGTTTATTTAATATTTCAGCGCCAACATCAGATTAGGGCGAATCTGCCTTTGTAAACAATGGCTTTCGGAGTCATTTTCTCTTGAACAAAAGGTCACAAACACCAATTAAGCACTCATTAAGGAAGAGGAGCTTTATCTCTATCCGCTGATATATTCAATTTGAAGGAATTGTATTCAACATTGGATAAATTATCAGACACAGTGTTTGTTTACAAAAGAAGATTCGCATTAATCAAATGTTGGCGCTGGTTTAATTCAAGGAACCTTTTTCAATACGGCGAATCTAACAATGAGAGATTTTCTCCTGTCTCGCTCTTTTTCATATATTACAGCGCAATTATGAAACTTGCAAGTGATTGTTTAATACAGATTGAAACACAACAGTGCTGGCTTGCATACTCGATAAATAATATTATTGTTTCAGTTGAAAACCGACAATCACTTTTACTGTCGATCCATACGTTGAATCTAATGTCGAAAGAAGCGCGTTGTATAGCGCATCAGATGCACCATACATTGCACTACTTCCGACTAGACCTGTGCGCCGATCTATGTTGAATCGGCGGCGGCGTGTATGATAATTTTGAACGGCGGCGGCGGCGCACAGTGATTCCATCCCATACAAAAGGCGGAAAAAAGTCTAAAAATGGATTTTACATAGTTTAACTATGTGTTTTCTAGTAATTATGGGTCGCTGATTTCAAATATGCTGTTTAAATTGTCGTCTTAGGCCACACTACCGTGATATAGTCACTTTATTGTACCCTGGAATGCCCGGAACATCCGAAAAAATAAAAAAATAAATTTGTCAATCAATCCCAGAAAAGTCTATTTCCTGTCAATTCGTCAGCTCTGATTAAAACCTTCGAACAATTCAGCGCAGCGCTGTTCTATTTCGATGAAACATGAGAAGTTCGATTGCAGACTCAACTATGTTGAATAATTTATAATCGTGCCGGAAAAAAAGAAATCTCGGACCACTGGTTAAAAACATACCATTTATTTCCTTCGAAATGTTTCAGAAATTCCATCAGAATGTCTTTTTAACGACCTCAGCTGTTGCTTATTTCTGTCTCTGGAGCGTCCTCTCGCGAACAAAAATTCCAATGAATCCAACTCTCAACTCGAACCGCAACAAAACCCTCAAAAGCTTTACACTCTACTGACCTTGGCAATCAATCACGCGAACCTTCGACAGAGCGCCCGCGAAAGCTCGAGCGGATCGATCAGCTTCCGCACAACCTTGCCAGACCATCGCAAACACTTGCATGGCGTCAGCACAACCACACTTCTGCTCCTGCCTGCTCTTCGAACATTTATGCGCCTACCGAGTGAGTAGCGAGGAAGAACACCACCAATCTCGACAGCATTAAAAAACCATTCACTGGCTCTTTTCCGCCGGACTCTCATCTCGGGGAAAGTATAACAAGAGGAACCTAACATGAAGATAACCACCTGAGTATCATCGTCCTCTTCGAGCAGAGACCCCATTCTGACAGCGGCACAGCAAATTCCGTTACAGCTGGAAACGGTGAAGAGCAATTACACCGTTTTTCCTCCAGCTTTTCTTAGAGTGACACCAGCCTCATACTCCTCAGCCATCCACGCCTTCAAACTTCCCTGATAGCGCGCGTAGTCGCCTTGGCCTTCTCTTCAGATGTTCTACCCACCGGCAAAAACGAAGAAAACAAATTTGGCATATGCTTTAGCTTTTCCATCGGGGGGGCTATTTTTTTTCTTCCTTTCTAAACAAAAATCGGTATTACTGCATGGTACTGGCTGAACGTGAATAGCATTCATCGAAGTGAAAATCCTATTTTGCTAGGCGCTTTGGGGCTATCGCCGTTCGGTTTGTTCCAATGGCGGGGGACCAAAGCGACTCCACCGCAAATCTTGTACGCGTGTGCTCTGGCACGGAGCAAAATAGAGGGAGCTCACTTTCAGGTCGTAACTTTGTATTCCGAACAGCCAAATGGGAGCATCGGCACCAGGTTTAACCGCTATTAAAATGCGATCTAATTTTGGCTTGCGGATTTTCTCATTTTCAGCCCAAACAACCATGTCGTCATCGTCGGTCGTTTCTATCTCCACAACATGGTAGTGTATGGAGTAAGTTACACACTAAAACAGGTTCGTCACCGGAGGAGCACTTGCCAGTGCAACGAGCAAGTAAACAGATCCGTCCATCTTGCTTCGAAGTTGTTTTTTTCTCGTGAGATGTCTTGGCACAATTTGACGATGGTGGGCTCTCGTCCTAAGCAATGCTTTGGTGCCCGATTCCGGCTTTAAACCAACAACCGGACGGAATCTCCACATACCGCAGATCTTTTTACGGAGCGCACGGTGGGAAGTGGAAACGTTTGCGCTGCCGGGTGATCAAAACCGGCAGAGTTCATATTCCAAGTTGTGGAATGTACCGTATCCTTTGTGTACCGCTCGTGTTTTGGTCCCTCCGGGGTTGAATTGAAGAGGCGCAAGGAGATGAACAAACCAACCGTTGCACAGTGGGAAAACGGATCCAAATTCCCACAGATGAGACGCCGCTGGATTGGCTGCTTGAGCCATATCATTTCTTATGGGAAATTTGCCAAAAATTGATTGCGTTATCAATATCAGCCTAGCGCCGAGCCCAGGAAATGGTCCACCTTACCCCACTTACCCTCAAAATATGTCTTTATGAGTTGGCAGTCAATGTTACCACAATCTCCGCTGAATGGTTTGCCCGGCATAGAGTCCGAGTTCGTAGTAAGAACCTGGCAGCAGCTGACGGTGGCAAGCATCAGGGCAGTTCCGACCTGGAATGAGGGGGGGACTACATTTCGGCCCCATTTCCCGGTCACTTTGAGATTTTCTTGTTCGTACCTCTTCTCAGCTACAATCGCTGCCAAAGCTTATGGCTAAAACAACCTATCTTACGTGAAAAGTCTAAGAAATCGAATGGTGTTATTTTCGTTTTAGATATAGAATCGATAAACTGTCCATTTCTGTCTCTATTTAACCCTATCTCTGTGTGTTTAAGTTTTAATTCATATATTACAATCGCCGTAGAATTTTCTACGATGGTGAAGACTATGTCGTACGTGAAAAGACTGAGAAGTCTGAATGGTGCCATTTTCAGCTCATTCACGCCGAGCGCAGTGAAGTCGGTCCATTTTACCCCATTTACCCCTAAAATGTGTCTTTGAGTTGGCATCAATGTTACTACAGCTCAGCCGCTGAATGGTTTGCTCGCAGAAGAATCCTATTTCTTATTAAAAACTCTGGGGAATCGAAATGGTTTAGGTCTCATTCAGTACCTGAGTCGGAAAGTGGCTTATTCTTGCCCAATCTCCCCATTAATTTGAGGATTTTCTTGTTCGTGCCTCTTTCCGTACAATCGCCAGCCGAACTATATGGGCAGAAAACAGCCTATTCTTTACGTGAAAAGTCTAAATAGGTCGAATGGCAGTTATTTTCGCTCTGTAGATACACAAACGGGAAAACCGTCCATTTTGCCCCACGGTTAACCCTATATTTGAGACGGTGTATTTGTAGGCTTTTATTCATGCGGTATCCATCACCTGCCGCCAAATTTTCTACATGAAAAAGACCATGCCGTACGCACGAAAACACCGAGCAAAATCGAATGCGTGCTATTTTCAGCCTGCGCCGAGCTCCGGAAGAATGGTCCATTTATACCCTCACTCTACCCTCTCAAAATGTCTGTTCTGAGCTGGCGATCAATGTCACAGATGAAGCAATGAATGGCCTGCTGCCACAGAATCCCGGTTCATGTTAAGGCCTGAGATCGAATGCGTTCATTCAGTTCCGAGCTCGGAGCGGCTTATTGTGCCCACGTCATTAATTCGAGATTTTCTTGCTCGTACTCTGCAACTGCACCACGTCAAAGTTTATACGAGAATGTTTCCATCACGTGATGATTGAAGGAGGAATCGAATGGTATTATCTCCGTTTAGCTGCCGAAGTTTTGTAGCCCTATGTTTCTGGCAGTAAAGTAGTTTATAGCTTCTGTTACATAAAGAGTATTGTCAATTCATTTTCAGACACGACCGTTCGTGTTTATTGAATGCGCAATAAACGATCTTCACAGTTCGATATTGGTTCTTTGGCCATTTCGAGACTTCGGAACAGCCTTGTTTTATTCGCATGTTTAAGAAGAAGTGGAGCAAAATAGGCTACTTTCCGAGTTTCGGAACTGAATTAATCATGATCAGTAGGGGTTTAATGGGAAAAATGGACAGTTTCCCGATTCTGTAACTTAACGAAACAACACCAGTCGATTCCTTAAACTTTTTCACGCAAGATAGGCTGTTTTCAGCTTAAAACTTTGGCAGCGATTGTAGCTGTAAGCGTACGAACGAAGAAAATCTTCAAATTAATGGGGAAATTGGGCAAAATAAGCCACTTTCCGAACTCGGAACTGAATGAAACTTACACTCACTCGATTCCCCAGAGTTTTAAATGGTGAAAAAGGATTCTTGCTGGCAAACCATTCAGCGGCGATTGTAGTAACATTGATGCCAACTGAAAAAGACAACACTTTGAGGGTAAATGGGAGAAAAATGGACCATTTCCAGGGCTCGGCGCAGGCTGAAAATGGCACCATTCGATTTCTCAGTATTTTTCACGTACGACATAGTCTTTTTCATGTAGAAAATTCAGCGGCGATTGTAGATATAATGAATTAAAGCTTAAAACACACAGAGATAGGGTTAAATGGGGCAAAATGGACGGTTTTATCGATTCTGTATCTAAACGTAAAATAACACCATTCGATTTCTTAGACTTTTTCACGTAAGATAGGCTGTTTTCAGCCATAAACTTTGGCAGCGATTGTAGCTGAAAGGGTACGAACAAGAAAATCTCAAAGCAATGGAGAAATAGGCAAAATAAGTCACTTTCTCGAGCTCGGAACTGAATGAAACTTGCGCCATTCGATTTCTCAGAGTTTTTAATATGAAATAGGATTCTATGCGGGCAAACCATTCAGCGGAGATTGTAGTAACATTGATGCCAACTCAAAAAGACATATTTTGAGGGGTAAATGGGGTAAAATGGACCATTTTCTTAGCTCTGCGCAGTGCTTAAAATAGCACCAATCAATTTTTTGGCAAATTTCCCATAAGAAATGATATATTTCAAGCCTCAATCCAGCGGCGTCTCATCTGTGGGAATTTGGTCCGTTTTTCCCACTGTGCTGGATTACTGCTGATACGACAGGTGCATTTCCCATACCTGGATTGTTATGAATGAAGCAATCACGGAAGAGAAGTTACATTTTCTTTTTCCGTACATTGTCTTGTCGTGAGGAGCAGCGGAAATTGAAACGTAATCGTTTTCTTTCGTGGAATAATAATCTATGCTATGTCAGGGTCTTATCAAATTAGAGCGTTCTTTCTTTCGCTCAATAAACCCGATTTTCGGCAGCATGACAAATTATGTATGTTGCGAAATCCACTAGTTTTCATCAAGTGAGAAAGCTATAGAAAATTCCGGATTTCAGAAAGGAATAATTACGTTCCGGTGATTGTTTTCATTTTCTTTGACGTAGGACTACGTCTTCGTTTCCTATAGAATTACAACAATTTGCAGGATGCAGGCCACACAATCTTGATATAAAAATTCCCGCATTTCTCCCGAATTTTTCCCGCATTTTTGTCTTATTTTCTCGACTGTTAAGATGACTTAATATAAATTACTCGTAGCTAAATCTCTGAGCTCCCAAACTTTTTCCAGTTTATTTTCCACCAGACACTTTCCATTTATTTAAAGTACGCCTTTTTGTGCGACAGGATGAGCCAATTTTCAACATATGTTGTCAAATTTGGTAGCACCTTCTTGGTTCAAGCCAAAATTTGTCCAAACCATTTTCTTTTCTCTGGAATCCGGCAAACAACGTCAGACGGCATTGAGCACAGCTGCCTCAAATTTTTCTATCACCATGTGTTAACACCCTTACAAACGCAATTGCCAAACTTCAAACACATTCGCCACCACATGAAAGATAAGTTCATTTCTGGCCTCACCTGTTACAGCCGTAGCCAGATCTTCTAAGGGCATCTTCAACGGTGGTTCAAATCGTGGTTTGGATTTATTTGTTTAGACCAAACGCAAAACATCGCTGCATCGCTGGTGTATGTAAATTTTGTTTCATACCGCATCAATTTTGCATCATTTCGGAACTTATATAAGCTTCTAAATTTCTTACTGAACGCACTCTTTAAAAATTTAATTTAATGAACTTCGGAATATCTATGAAGATTGGGTGGAAATATCTATAATGAACACGCCAGAAGTTGATTAAACTTCTCGGCAGTTGAATAAAATAATTGAAGTTTCAGATAATCATGAAGTTTGCTCGCTGTCTTTCGAGAAGAGAAATGGTGGAACTTTAGAGAAGTTCATTGAATTGCCGAAAAATTATTAACGTTTCTGAAATCTTGGATGTACTTCCAAAAAGTTTGTTGATCATCCATGGAATAGGAACAACTTTCTGGAAATAACGGGAACTTAGAAAATCAGATTTCGCTTTCCAGAAGTTGTTTTAACTTCCATGAGTAGTACATATTCTGTGATAAAAGCAGAATATCACATCATAAATTTACGAGAAATTGAAAAAAAATTCTTGGAAGCCGTGGAATTTCATGTGGAATAGTTAGCATTACCGAGATGTTGTTAAACCGTACAAGAACTTTTAATGATCTCCAAGATTGTGAATAGATGGAAATTCTATGGAATTGATGAAGAAGTAGTTTCTTTATTCTCGTTTTGGTTGGGTTCGAAAATTATCGAGTAGTAAGGAGTTTAAGTTCTTCTTAAAACTTAAATACCCTGAACTTTTGGGATGTTTCGGAACGATTGGAAAAGTTTTCGATCACCTGAAATGATCCCTGAAGTTCTAGGAAGCTCCCAAACTTATAGAAAATCCTTGAATGTTTCCTAACCTTTTCGAATGCTCAAAAAATCAGTTTCCTGTTTATCTGGGACGTTTTCTGAAACTCTGAAAAGTTCTCCGATCTTAAGTGAAGTTTTTTGAAATTCTTGGAAGATCGCAGGACTACTGAGAAATTTCCTAAATTGCTGAATCCCCTGAGCATTTGGGAGTTTTTTCGAGCTTTTGGAAAGTTCCCTGAACTTCTGGGAAATTCTCTGAATTTTTGTGACGTTCTCTGAACGTCTGAGAAAGTTTCCTGATATTTGGGGGAGTTCCATGATCTTTTGTGAGCATTTCCGAAGTTCTGAGAAAGTTTTGAATTCATGAGAAACCCTGAACTTCAAGGAAGTTTTGAGCTACAACATGTTCACTGAACTTCTCCACGATACTTCTGAGAAGTTCTGTATATGTCTAGCAAATTTCATGTAATTCTAAGATGTTCACTAAACCTCTAGGAAGATATCGCAAACTCTTGAAACGCTTCATGCATTTCTTTGACTGTTCTCTGTGAAGTTCTTTAATTTTCTGAAAGTTCCTTGAATTTTTGGAGTTCCCTGGACATCTTGAGTAGTTCTAGTGAACTTCTGAAAAATACCCAAAATAATCTGATAAGTTTTGTAAACTTCTGAAGGCCCACTGAATTTCTGGATAGTTACCTGAACTTCTGTGAAGATCCCTTTACTTTTGGAAACTTCCCTGAACTTGTGGTAAGCTCCTTGAATTTGTGGAAATTCCCTGAATTTCTAGGAAACAATCTGAACTACAGGAAAGTTATTTAAACTTCTAGGAAGGACCCTTTATTTCTGGAAAGTTCCCTGATTTTATGGCATGTTCCATGGTAAAAAGTTTGCGAAAAATCCTCGGTCTCTGGAAAACTTTCTGATCTACTGGATACTGTAAGATTGACAAGATGATAGGTGTTGGTGGGTTTAGTCAACAAGAAATACAACACCGGAAATTGGGGAACGCAAAAGTTGGTCTGTTTTAGCTTGTTCTTTTAAGTTTGCTAATGCAAATCAACCATAGAGATGTTAAAATAGGACCACCACCGAAGATGCTTTAAGCGGTACGTTTTGAACAGGGTGAACAATGAGATCGGTGGACCGAGTAAATGACAAAAACGCTAGTCAAACCATTTGAAAAAGGTGTGAGTATGGTTCCTTCCATATGACAAAAAATTCTCAATGACTTTTGAAATTCCCGCCTTTTTCCCGCATATTTCGCGATGATTTTGGATTCCTGCATTTTTCCCGCATTTCCCGATTTTCCAGAGTCTGTGGCCACCCTGAATTTGAAAAATCGTATTGCGACCGTCACGAAAAGTGGTCAGGTCTGAGCGTTAATATCTCACACTGAAAATTAATTTTAGTTGATATTACGAAATTGAAGGTAGAATTAACAAATCCATTCGTTGTTTCCTGCAACGAAACTAATTTGTGCTTATTATGAAGATACATTCGTAATTAATGGCACACACGGAACTGTCAAAAGCACGAAGCTTTTTTTTACACAGAAAGAGCATTCATAAATTGTACGTAAACAACACAAAGAGCTACGAATATTTGGTCACAAATTAAAAAGAAACGTCTCTCTGGTGGTTACATGTAGGACTGACAGATTTACTTTATCGACTCGAAATGTAAATGACAAAAAAAGCAACCACGTGGAGTTGTCCAGCGTCTGAGCATGAAGCTATAGCTCTCGACAGCGCTCTAATTTTTATTTTGGGATAGATAAATTATTCCCACCCATACCAGCAGCACCACCATCATACATACGTATGGTACACTGAAAACTAATTTTTGTTTATGTTACAAAAGTAGGACTAACAAATCTATTCGTTGTTTTCGCAACGAAAACTGATTTGCACTTTTAAGAAGCTTCATCTCGTATTTAATGCCACATGCGCAGCTGTTACAAGCACTTAAGCATTTGTTAACAAAGACGAATATCGTTCATTGCTACGAGAAACAATACAAGAAGCTACGAGTAATTTGTTACCACATAAAAAGAAACGCTCCTCTGGTGGTTGCATGAACGACTGATACATCTACTTTATCGGCTCAAAATAGAATTGAAGAAAAAAGCGCATCCACGAGAAGTTGTTCGTGACATGGGATTCAGGTTCTATGTACAAAATCTATGTTCTACGAAACGAGTGAAAAGCTAATTCACGAAAATAAAAGTTTCAGTGTATAAAAGAAAATCGAAGTTTAGTTCGTGCATTTCTACATAGAGGTGTAATGATAGCATTTCACCAGATAAAAAACATTATGAATGTTTCATACAATATACGAGACATTTGTTCTATGTACAAAATCCATGTTTACGAAACGCTTGAAAGCTTATTTAACGAAAATAAATTTTCAGTGCAATCATTCCTCGAAAGATTTCCAAAACGTTTGCTCCAATCGATCGGAAATATTTTTACGAATCAACTTCAATTGAGAACAAGGAAAAGAAAATGGTCGCGTTAAAATCGTCGTTGAGCAAATTTTTTTACAATTAATTTAAATTATTTAAAAAAAAACAAAATTTTAGGCCTAATTGACGACCTTAGTACATCCTGAATATGAAGAACTTCAACAAGAAAATAAATGCTTTATTATTAGTATAAAGCGTTGCGCTAAGAATATGGTACATTTATTTTTTAGTGACGTTAAATATTTTTGTATCTTTCTGAGATGTTCAAGATAATGCAAAATGTACTTGAGTTCAAAACTTCAGGTCTACAGTAGTTACTATAACTTTTTGAGTACAAACAGACTAACGCAATGTATTTAACCATATTGGTGCAGATATTTTTAGAACGTAAAAAACATTACGAGAAAAACTGGATGATCGAGTCATCCAAACTGTCCTTCAGTTTAGAACATACAACATCTTAAGTTGTAACAGTAGGTTTTTAGAGTATGCAAAGGAACAATATGTATTTAACAATATTCATTGCATAGTGTAGAAGGTCAGCAGACAATCTTGAAATATTCTAGGTCATCCAAACTGTCCTTAAGTTCAAAACATCCCTAGTAGCACACATGTTGCCATTAAGTTTAGAAAACATAAATGTGCCTTTGTTAGTCATAATCAAGTTGCTGCAACTAATAATGATCGTAGTGTGCTACTTGGGATAAGATCTACAGTTGTAAAAGTAGTAAATATTCAAACATATTTAATTGATATTGAATATCTTGGAAGACCAAACTATCCTGGAATTCAAAACTGAAAATCTACAGCTGTAACTTTAGCTTTCTAGACCAAACAAAGTAACAATATTTATTTGACCAAAGTGAGTCTTCTGGAAGGTAAACTGATAGAATGAGATATCTTGGGAGTCACCAAAACTGCCGTCGAATTCAGAAGTTCTACAGATGTTACATTAGTTTTATAACCTATAAATAGGTGACGATATGCATTCAAACACATTGAGTGAAACTTCTGTAAGGTTCATCGGTCTTTATTAGATTATCTTGGGAAGTTCAAGTTCATATAACCTGACTTGAGTTCATAATTTAAGATAAACGGTAGTAATTGTAGCCTCATGGACTATGCAAAACTACCTTCGCAAGAGTTATCAGTCTACTGAAAGCTCAGATAAATCTTAATTTGATTTGCAGAGTATACAAATATTACATCCGTTGTGACCACCATCCGATCCGGTACCGCGTTGATCATCGAAGTCCTGCGATACCCAAGCAGCACACAGAAGCCGAGAATGTTTTCAGCAACTTGATTGTGACCTAATTTAGTCACAGAGGCGTTAACACAACCAGTTTGTAACATGTGTGTACATTAGGGTAGTACCGATCACGAGACCCAGTACGAGGAGAAATGCGAGGTACTTCATGTGGTCAGCACACCTTCGGACCTGAACGTGATTGACTTGACGAAGCTTGTTGGAGTGAGACTATTAGCATTCTTCTAGCTAGTGTTCTCTAGCCTCTTTCGGTACAACATGGACTCCATTCCGCTTTATACCATTCTAAAGCATCTTTGGCGTAATGACAAGATCCAAATCAGGGCGGAATAGCGATGGAGCATCATGGCTGCGTTGGAATCGTAATAAAGACTGGACTCGAAAAAAATGAGACCCACAAAATTGATCACCAAAAATTCATTTTAAATCAGATACTTCTCAAATTTTCAGAAATAAAATAACTATATACAAGCTATGTTTTGTCGTAATTAATTTATTGAATTTCCTCCTCATGCTATTGCCAAACTTGGGCAGGCTTGGGATCAACGGATGCCTGCAGCATCGGTTTCAATCGTACCTCACTGACCGTCATCTGGATGTAGTCATAGGAGATTGTCGTGACAGCCACGTCTAGTATACCGCAGTTGGTATGTCAACTTGGGACCACCGTTGACTTTTGGTCTCAACGGTCAATGCCTCATACGCAGATGACCTGAAACTCCTATCTTTGAGTGCACTGTCGCTTTCTTCAACGTCAGCTGAATGCTTTTGCCGACTGTGCACTTTGAAACGCGTGGATGTCAACCCGGCCAATGCACGGTTATTCTCGTTTTCGCACAAGAAACAGACTATTTTATTCAAGTATGTCTTGTTGGGCACCGAAATTGAGCGCGTCAGTCAAGTCAAGGACCTAGGAGTAATTCTGGACAACCCAACTCGTACTTCAAGTAGCATATCTCGTACGCTGTCGGCAAAGCCTCCTGCGTTCTGGGGTTCATCTTCCGGATTACTAAAGACCGCACGGACATCTACTGCCTCAAATCGGTTGTACTGCTCTTGTGTCGTTGCTAGAGTATTGCTCATTACAACAACGAATGTCGTTAGAGTAGGGGCTGTTCAACGACGGTTTTTGAGATTTGCGCTACGCAAACCACATGTGGACGGATGCCTATCGTTTGCCGAGCTACGAAAGCTGTTGCCATCTGATTAACCTGGAGTCCCTGTTTGTGTCAGACGGATATAGCCAAGCAGCCATATTCAAGGTCCTGACGCGCATGAAAAAAGATGAGAGCGTCGAGCGCAAGCTGGGTGCCGTCCGTTGGACGGTGGCCGGATGGTGCGACATTTACTGAAGCGGTAGACGGAAAGCAGAGTGGTGAAATCCTTCCGCGCCTTGGGCTGGGAGGTTGAGTTAGAAATACAAGCGGCAATCCAAGAGCAGCAGCTAAAGATCAAGGATCGTCAAGGATGTCTGTCTTGTGAACCGCAACGTGGTTGTGATCATGAACGAGACGTACCTGAGACCCGAAAAATATGATTGGCAGAGGTCCATCTATATCATGTCCCCAGGAGCCTGTTCATAAACCACTTAGACGCATTTTTGAAAATCTCGGACCCTCCTTACCCCTCGTAATCTTTTCTCCATACACATTTTTGAAATTTTTTATGGATCGTAGAATTTGGTCAAAACAACCCCATCTCCCCCCCTTTCAAAAAAGTCTACGTAGTGGAGGAGGTGTCAAAACCACTCTTATTTTCTTCCGAACTTGCGGTCAACGGGGAGGTGTACAGCACAAAGTGCTACCGGAATTTGCGGCCTTCATTGAGAAAGCAAGATGTCGTGTTCTGGCCAGATCTGCCCTCGGCACATTACGCAAAGCGTTCACTGAAGGAGATGGTTCGTTTGAAAATCTCAAGAACGCAAACCCCCAGACTTGCCCATGACGGATCTATCCGAACAATCTTGTGGTGAAAACCGACATGGAACTTTTTGACGGCTATGGTTCCGACCAACTACCATAAGGCGAACAGAGAGTGAACATGGATTGTCACGGAATCAGTTCAGGTACCGAAAAAGCAGATCTACTGTAGATGCTTTTCAAATTTTTTTTTTCGAGAGAACCGAGAAGGCGTTCAATCGAAAGTAGAGAGGACATCGGTATTGTGCAGATAGAGATAGGCGTCATACATGTTTTCAACGACGCTAGCTTGAAGGACATTGCCAAGGCTTACTCACCTTACCTATTAGGCCAAGGTCAGAGTGGCCTCTGGAGTAATAGAAGTTGTCTTCATTTTATTCGGACCATGACTGCTGTCCACGAAGGGTCCGTAGGTTACCTTCTACTTGATCGATCCATCATGCTCGTTGCAAGCCTTTTCTTCTTGTGCCCATCGGATCGGTATCGAGAATTATTTTAACTGGGCTGCCTTCCGACATTCTACCGACGTGCCCAACTTACCGTAGTCGACCAATTTGTGCGATGTAAAGGATGAGAGGGTTCTTCCAGCAACTGATGCAATTCGTGGTTCGCTCGCCTCCTCCACGTCCCGTCTTCCATCCGCCCTCTACCGAAGATCGTACGCAACACCTTCCGTTCAACAACAGCAAGGATGAGTTGGTCCTCCACGAGCAGTGTCCATATTTCATGGCCATAGAGGTCAAATTAATGTCTTGTAGATGGTAAACTTTGGAGTTCGGTCTTAGCGTCCTTCGGAGTTCAAAGTAGGCACGATTGCCAGCCATAATGTGTCTTCTGATCTCTCTGCTGGTGTCGTTATCGACCGTTACCAGTGAGCCCAGATACACGAATTTGTCTACCAACTCGGTTTCATCTCCGTTGATTTGACCTTTTTGGCGGGAGGTTAACATTGTGTGCTCGTGAGCTTCTTCCCTTCGTGTATTTTGACACTAACCCGTGTAGGATTTTGAAAAGCTACATAGCTCCAGAATCGCGTTCTGGTCCAAGAAACTGACCATGGTCACGGGGAGGGTGGGGTGGAGGAGCACTGTTCTTTGGACGAACTGTCAGGCAGCTGATGTTGATCCACAACGCGATGGCCACTCCTCCTCCCCCCGAATGGGTACAATCCAGCCTTACAATCAGAAAGTCGGTGATATAGAGATTCGGATTCCTTCTCAGTTCGGAAATCGACAAGCTCAAGTGTTTTGTTCTTAACAGAACAAGCGTTCTAATTGAGGATGTCAATGTTGTATTCAGGGCCCATGTTGGTTCATGAAGTTGAGCAGCACCCTGATAAAGGCTTAGATTTGTTGTGCCTTGGAACGGCATCAACTTAGCCCTCTGTACATTGCTTGGATGAACTCCATCAACTAAAGGGTGATACGGTCAAAATTTGGTCAAGGGAAAACGCGTGTAAATCGGTGAAATCGTTTATTTAAAAAATCAAATTAAATTTTTTTTCAAGTTCAATTAGTATAAAATTCAGGAAAAATATTCAGTTAGGCTTCCGCTTTTCCAAATCCGAATTGCCGGGCCTACGCTTCGACCCCTGCCATCAGATTTTGTACAGCCACCTTGACCACCTTCTTCGCCGCAGAAAGCCAGTTTGCCTTGAACTGCTGCTCGTCCTTAGCAGTTTTTTTGGTCTTCTTTAGGTTCCGCTTGACAATAGCCCAGTATTTCTCAATTGGGCGGAGCTCTGGCGTGTTGGGAGGGTTCTTGTCCTTGGGAACCACCTGCACATTGTTGGCGGCGTACCACTCCATGGCTTTTTTACCGTAATGGCAAGATGCCAAATCCGGCCAAAACAGTACGGAACAACCGTGTTTCTTCAGGAAAGGCAGCAGACGTTTATTCAAACACTCTTTCACGTAAATTTCTTGGTTGACAATCCCGGAAGCTATGAAAGTGCTGCTTTTCAAGCCACAGGTACAGATGGCTTGCCAAACCACATATTTCTTTACAGCCTCCGGGATCGCGCTTTGGCCGTCGTATTTTGTTTATCATCGCGATTTGGAGTCACTACCTTCTTGTAAGTCGATAGTCCGGCTCGTTTTTTTGGCTCGATGCACGGTTGTAGACGATACACCCAGCTTATTTGCGGCATCTCGGAGAGATAGGTTAGGGTTTCGCTTGAAACTACCGGCAACTCTCTTTGTAGTCTCAGCGGCTTCCGGTTTTCGATTTCCCCCGATCCAGACTTCCTGGCTGTCGACAAACGTTCCCCAAACACTTTAATTACATTTGTAACGGTTGATTTGGCAACTTTTAGCGATTTTGCCAACTTTGCGTGTGAGTAGCTCGGATTTTCGCGATGCGCGAGCAAAATTTTGATACGCTGCTCTTCTTGCTTGGACGGCATTTTGACAACTGAAGAGTGAATTCCAAAAATCAAAATAGGAGCAACATTCTACACACTACACACCTTCAAAATGAGGGGTGTTCAGGTTTTTTAAATGCAAAATTGAAAGAAATACGTCAAGTTGATATTGACCAAATTTTGACCGTATCGCCCTTTAGTCCGGGAGGAAGAGCATAGTAAGACAGAGAGGCTGAGATTTAACTTGTGCCGGGGATTTCCCAGCTAGGAGGAGGCACGTTTTGCACTGACGGTGCTGCAGAGTCGTTGTTGAACGGAAAATGCTGGCTGTTGGATTTTCTGCCGATGGTATAACTGGAGAGGCGGCAGATTCGGCACGCTGTGGCGGAGTGGCGGGAAGTTCTTCACCGTATTTATAGGATGTTGATGGGGGTTTCGCCCATTAAGATTCCGGGTGGACGCCTTCCTACAGGTGTCAATAGATTCCGCGTGCTTGGGGCAGGCATGGTTTTGGCCATAATGGTTGGATCCACAGGTGGCACACTAGGGCTCGGCAGACTCCTCCATCTCGCTATTTAATGCGCTCCTGCACACTTGCCACAGCGTGGTTTCATGCGATAGTTCCTTGTCCCATGGACGAAGGTAAGGCAGTTTGCAAATTGCGTTACGTCACGCTTGTTGGCATGATACGGCTCCTGTTCAACAAATCTGTTGAAGATAGTTCGCACCGAGCCCTCCTCCAAATGGGCCAGGTAGAGCAGATCCCGATGGTTTTCTGTCTCGGAAGCTTCATGTGGAACACCTTAATTGGTTTAAGCTACAGTCGCTTCAGTTCCTAGACGATATTCTCCGTCAGATATTCCAGCAGTCCACAAAAACCTTTAGTGACTTGCTTTCGGAGGGATATCGTGAGAGTAATACTCGAACTGCCTCGATTCCAGGAACCGTATTGTAGCCTTGAAATCTGCTTCGGTTGAGTAGACCATCTTTGTGCCCATATTGCACAGCTGAAACAGCGGATGGATTGTCATGGAGAGGGTCATGCGAATGCTAAATGAAACAATACTCATAAAAGAAGGCGGGCTTGGTTATAAAATCAGACACTTGTGCCGGTTTTTATGTGGAATGAGACATAAATAAATGAAAAAAAAAGATTATAATTTTGGAACATTTGCTACCTGTTTTTGAGGACCTTGTTAGGGAAAACTAAATTTGCAACCTTCGATTCAGTTGTGTATGGGATGCAATTTTTTGTCATTTTTATACTCATAATTTAACCACTTATATCTTTAGCATGTAATTCAAAATTTAACGCAAAAAAAATCAAATGCAGTTCAGTCAAAAGAATGTTATTAGCGTTCAAAAAGCCTTCCACTTCGCGAAAGCTGGTCTTTCGAATTTTGAAATATGACCCGATATTGAAAAGAAAAGTAGTTCTACGTTTTAATGGTGGTTTCTGGGTGGTTCCTAATACATATTTCTATATTACATTACCAGTACAAAAATATCACATATTCGATCATAAACAGTAGTCAATACCCATGCAAGGTCGTCTGTGCTATTTGTAGAAAGTAAATGCGTCAGCACAACTGATCATCACTATATTTCAAAATGAAAAATCATCTTCGAAAAAGATTAACAACAAAAAACCCATCTTCATACTTTGACCAACCAAGTGTATTGCTTTGCTACTCAAACCAGTAACCAGAAAACAACGCAATCTCACGAACCCCGAATGTGAACGCATTTGTCTATGCCTGGCCAAGCGACTACCTTCCGAACTGGCTCGCCGCCCATTTCACATCGATTTTGACTAGGCAAAAACCGAAAAATCTTCCGTTTTACACATAATCTCAATTCATTAATCAAATGACCCCCACCCTCTCCCATCCGGGCCAGGCCGCGCTGTCGTCAGAGTCCCGTGCGACTGGCAAGACAAAGTCCCAAGGAAAAGTCATGGCTTGCTGCGTGAATACACCGAAAAACGCGCTGAATATTAATATTTGAAATGGATCGGCCGGCTGCCTGGGGGATCGAAATTTGGCCAACTTTGCCGAGTTTTGTTTACCGTCTTGGGGTTTTCTGGTGGTGGGAATGAGCCGGATTCTGAGCAAAACTCGAAGTAATCGTTTTAGTCTGCTGACTGCTACGGCGGCGGCGGCGGCGCTCCTGCCAAATTGGGCCCGTTTCACCCGTTTGATTGGTATACAAACACACCCGAAGGGCGATTGGAATACCAGCGCCAGGGGACGGATCGGAAGACTCGGACACCATGCCACGGTCCGTGGTGACATTCGAGTTATCTGGAGCGAATCGAAAAATGGCGCGATCCGATAGAGAGGCGACTGTCGTCGGTCGGCTTGCCGAAATTGTTTTCGTGTTCCGATGGGTTGAGGTATAGTCGAGATGGGAATTTTGATAGCAATTGATTCTACGTTATGAGATTCGTAAAATTTTATGCCAACGGAATGAGATAAATTCGCCCGTTCGACTGACGAGGGGGAGGCATGGAATGTGCGCTCCGGAGTCGGGAGGAACGTATGGAGTTTCTCTGCTGTCGCTAGGCAATGGTAGCAAAATGGATTACTGCCTGGGTGGGGGGCAAAGCAAAGCCATTCATCGAGTAAATATAGGCAAGTTGATAGATGGAGCTGAGAGTACACTATGGCAAAATGAGGAAAACTCAAATCCACTCCGTCCCATCGCCGTTCGTACAATGGAGGATGTTGATGATGATGATGATGATGAAGAAGATGATGTACTGTAATATGTTGTTCAAATATTCGTTCCCTTTTGTTGAGCGAATAATGGTTTTATTTATTGTATAAAGAGTTGTCTTAGACATGATTTGAGGCCATTGGGGGTTTCAATTACAAAACAAGTAATGTTTTCGTTGATGGGACTAGAAGTTTGACCTATTATTTGTTTCTGAAGCAAGAAGATTTTGTCATTTAGACACGATGTAGTTATTAGTTGTTACTATAAGTAATTATCCAATCCAAACTGATGGTATTTCTCAACTTGATCAGGAGCAAACCAGATCTCCTTACAATGATAAAAGATTTGTTTCGGTTCATTAAGATTGAAAAAGTTGAGACAGAAAGAGGGAAATGAGTTATGGACACCCATGCCAGGTAAGGGGCAAAAATTGCGGAATCGATGAATTTAGCAGTGCAGTTCCCTCAACAATTTCCGTGGCCGGACAACTATTGTTCGGAAGGATCACAGTAGGCGTGATAGTGGAACTTGTGATCGGCGATTGTATTGAGAACAATAAGAGCAAGACCGGGACACTCGGATAACGACAGTGCCATAAAAAATTATTTCAACGCTTGAATCTAGCCTTTTGTATGATTGCAATCTTCATTGTTGTATGGTGCATAAAAGATTGCAAACAATTTCGTTGCTCACGCCTCTTTTGGCTTGGCATTAAACGAGGGAAAAATTTACGCGCCTGTTAAAATTCATTTTTTTTTTTTGGAATTTGGAATGGACCAAGGGTAAGCCGCTTAGAACAGTGGACCAGCCACGATGTTTTACACACTAGACGAATAAGTTTCATAGCTGCTGCACTTCAATTTTCAATCCAAACCACATGTGTGGCACACTCAGGTACACTTTTGACAGTGGAGCTTATGTAAATAAGAAACCAGCAACCCTGCCAATATACATTGCCTGATTGCAAAGCTCAGCAGAAAATAACAATTTGGGCTGTCAGTACATGGTTGATAAATGATTGGACAATGGGTACCATTGATACTTCGCGTACCTGCATTTATAAAATAGATCCTACTGCGATCCTTAGTCTCTTGTCCAGTTGGTTCGGGTAACCAACGTGGGACCTTGGTCATATGCTGACATGGAAGGGGAGCTCCCATCAAAGAATGCAGTCTGTTCTCCTCGTAGGACTCTAAACAGTGCTGTGCACGATGGTCTTCCGGTGAGACAGGGGGTTGGGGAAGGCCCAACAAGCCGCCCTTAAAAAAAATCAAAGTTACAAATAATACAGAAGTTAATATGGACCGGAACTCTGCAGGAGGTTTGCTGGAAAGAAAAGAAGGTATGAAAAAGCGGGCATCAACGGGCTACTTTTTACCAGAGCTGTGGTACCACAAACGAGCTAGGTACCAGTTTTATAGTGCTGGGCAAAATGCGTCAACGCCTGATTGGATGGTTGCCAATCAATGCGAGAATGTGCATGCTGAGGATCAAGGGTTGATTCTTCAACTACAGCATCATCAACGTACACTGCCCACACGAGGGAGACCCGATGACGAAAAAGAAGCATTCTACGCGCAGCTAGAGCAAGTGTATGATGGCTGCCCACCGCGGGGCGGAAAAGTTGTTGATTGTACAGACCGGTAATAGGGCCTAACAGTTTGCATACCGTATCGACCGATAACGGCCAACGATGCGTGAACTTTGCGGCCTCCCGTGGCTTAGTAGTCCGAAGTACCTTCTTTCCACGTAAAGACATCCACAAAGCCACTTGGAGTTCACCTGAACAACGAACAGAGAATCAAATCGACCATGTTCTAATCGACGGGAGATTCTTCCCGACGCTTGCAAGTACCGCAGCGCGAACAAGACTCGGATACCTTCCTAGTTGCAGTAAGTATGCGCTCAAAACTCTCGACGATGTTCAACACGCGTTGATTTCGGACGCCACGACCTAACATTGAGCTACTACGGGAAACCGGAGTTGCCCAGGAATACGGGCAACAGCTAGAAGCAGCCCTACCAACGGAAGAGCACCTTGGCGCAGCTACCTTTGAGGATGGCTAGAGAAATATCCGAACCACCGTTGGTAGCACTGGATCCCGACCTCAACCCTTCAGGAAGTTGAGGAAGAAATTGCTCGGTTGGAAAACAACAAAGCTGCTGGAGTTGACCAACTCCCAAGCGAGCTATTAAAATATGGTGATGAAGCACTGGCCAGGGCGCTGCACTGGGTAATTTCCCAGATTTGGGAGGAGGAATGTTTACCGAAGGATTGGATAGTGTGTCCCATCTTTAAAAAGGGCGACAAGCTGGATTGCTGCAATTATCATGCAATCACGCTACTGAGTGCCGCCTACGAGTTGCTCCCCTCAAAATATATGCCGCCGCCTATCACCCATTGCAAAGGAGTTCGTGGGGCAATACCGAGCGGGATTCATGGGATTTCACGATTCGACAAGTGCTGCAGAAATGTCGCTGCAGAAATAACGTGCGCACACACCATCTTTTCATCGATTTCAAATCAGCTTATGATACAATTGATCGAGATCAACTATGGCAAATCATGCACGAATATGAATTTCCGGAAAAACTGACGCGGTTAGCCAAAGCAACGATAGATCGAGTGATGTGTGTCGTCCGAGTATCAGGGACACTCTCGAGTCCCTTCGAATCTCGGAGAGGATTACGGCATGGTGATGGATTGTTGTGTTTGTTGTTTAACATTCCATTGGAGGGTGTGATTTGAAGAGCTGCGATGGACACGAGTGGCATGATCTTCAGTCTGTCCAACTATTTGGTTTCGCCGATGACGTTGATATCGTAGCACTTAACTTTGCGACGATGGCGGAAACGTACATCACTAAAGGCTGAAGCTGGAAGGATTGGGCTTGTGATTAATGCGTTGAAAACTAAATACATCAAGGGAAGAGGCTCACGAGAAGAAAATGCCTCCTACCACGAGTTCAGATCGACGGTGATGAAATCGAGGAAGTAGACGAATTCGGGTATCTGGGCTCATTGGTGACCGCCGATAACGACACCAGCAGAGAAATAAAAAGGCGCATTATGGCTGGCAATCGTGCACACTTTGGACTCCGCAGGACGCTAAGATCGCACAAAGTTCGCCGAGCCACAAAGTTGACCATCTACAAGACATTAATTAGACCGGTAGTTCTCTACGGTTACGAAACATGGACATTTCTAGTGGAGGACCAACTACGGAGTCTTTGGAGTCTTTGAACGGAAGGTGTTGCGTACCATTTACGGTGGAGTGCAGATGGAAGACGGAACGTTGAGGATTGCACCACGAATTGCATCAGTTGCTGGGAGAACCTCCCATCGTACACATCGCAAAAATCGGTCGACTACGATGGGCTGGGCATGTCGTAAGAATGTCGGACGACAGCCCTGTTAAAATGATTCTCGAAAACGAACCGACAGGTACAAGAAGAAGAGGCGCGCAACGAGCAAGGTGGATCGATCAAATAGAAGGCAACCTGCGGACCCTCCGCAGACAGCGAGGCTGGCGAGTGGCATCCATGGACCGAATACAATGGAAACAACTTCTGTGTACAGCAGAGGCCATGCCGGCCTTATTCTGATTGGTAAGGTAAGGTTAGTAATGTGGCGCGAGTGATAAGGAGGTACAAGAAAGCTTTAACAGCTACCCGCAAATGTGCAAATCAAGCATCGGAGTGGAACCGTTGATCGTCAACCGAAGGTAAAGGTCATTCAAATTTCAAATAATTCTCGATACTCAAGTTCTACAAGGCTCCTGCTCGTGGATAGGTTCCTGGCAGTTTAAAGTTTAATTTCGTGGGTAAGTTACAGTAGATGTTGTAAAAATTCCTGAGAGTTACGAACTGAGCTGGTTGGAAATTGCTCGGAGATGCCTTGAAATTCTTTTACTGGACATTTTGCTATCTTACGTGTTGGAGATCCTATTGATGAACTTGTATTGGACTTAGTTTTTGATAGTAGACACAATCAATTGGCGTCGTTCTCAGGCCGTATGGCAAAATATTCAGTAGATGTATTAAGTGCAAACACTGCAGCAAGATATGTGTAGGTCAAACAAATAGAAGCAAGGCAAAAAGATTCAAAGAACATCTAGCAGAAGTGACTTAGGTCGTCAAACAGCATGACAAAAGACATAACTTCAAATCAACAGATGGGGAACATATTTTCACCGAGAATAATGACATTACAAAAAAATGGCATTACAATCTAACGGACCTTTACACCCTGGAAATCAGACGTTGCAACGGACCACAAATCTTCTAAACAAAGACCAGGGTAACGGGTACACATACCAAGTAGCATTTCTAAAACCTTTCAGCTTTATAAGGTATTATTAAAAATTTATGAAGCCAACTAGATCTTGGTTTTGCTATGGAAGAGGTGCCAAATAGGTGTCATATTTAAGTCAGGTTATGATAACCTGAGAGCAGCTTGTTCACAACAATCTCAAAATTTTGTTTTCCTTTCTCTTGTTCTTTTTGCTATCCCATGACCGCAAGCAATACCATATCACACACCACGAAGACAACTTAGACACTAAATCAAACGAAGCAATTTTACTTTCAGCAAAATTTTCTAACACAAGGTTTGCAATCAAATGACCAAAACAGAACATACTAAATATTAAATAACACCTAAAGGGGAAAGAGAGGGACCGACAGGGCACCCAAAAGAAACGATTTGAATAGAGAGCATGGGACTGCCTCCTCCCTATTGTTAACATTTCGCGGAACGAAGGCGGGCTCTTCGACCCCATCTATTGAGTTTATTCTGTCAATCAAGGCTCAATGTCAGTGTGAACTTGCTTTTGGAAGGAGATTCTATACCTTTTATTCGCGGGTTTCGTGTAAGTGTCTCTACTTACGGGTCCGCCCAAACGTTTTCGGCTCTTCAAACAGGAACTTGATTATCACACAGAACAATAGAATCCTGATCAAACCGTTTCTCAGATTATGCCACTGCTATGGAAAGTTACATTGCTCCAATAAATGGTAGTAATACATCATCATCAAATGACATTAATATTCAATCGGTTCAGCAGTTGGATTCATTCTCTCAAGAAATTGACGAAGTGATTGTTAACTCCTACAACAGAAGCTGTCCTATGACGCAATCGAATTCAAATAGGGACGTCCCATGGTGGAATTCGAAGCTTGAGTGTCTTAGGAAAGTCTCTCGTAAATTGTTTAACGAGGCGAAGAGCAGCGCAGATTGAAGTCAGTATGGGAAAGCTCTCACTGAATACAATGATGAGATAAAAGAATCCAAGAGGATACAAACGTGCGAAAGCATTGATAAACGCCAATAGTTGCAAGACTACAGAAAACTTTTACAACGGATCTTACGGTTGAACTTGGAAACATTAAACTCGAGAAAAATGGGGCTTTCACTAGAACCCTACATGATACCTAGGTGTTGTAATAAAAAATCATTTTCCGGGCTCGGATTTGTGTGAAGATTCTGATTATCTGTGGATGTTATCTTGCAGACTTTACGACAGTCTAACAGACAGGAATGCACTATACTAAAGCATGAAATCTTAGAGTTAGATCATTTCAGGAATTTAACTGGCATATTTCCAGCGTTGCTCCAAAAGGCTGAGGCCATGCTGGTACCGTTTCTAATGAAGATTTTCAAGACAAGCTTAAGGCTGAACTACATCCCATCAGAATGGAGGTTAGTAAGAGTAATCTTCATACCAAAAACGGGTAAGCGTGATAAGACGAATCCAATATCCTCCGGACCTATTAGTCGTTCATCAGTGCTGCTGAAGAAAATGGAAAAGGCTTTGAAGGAATATGTCAAACTTATTTGCAACAGCGTTGTTTGTAAAAATTTCAGTTTGCTCAATCTGGGAAATCAACAGTTACAGCCCTTCATTTGCTCGTAGAAAAAGCAGAAAAATCTGTGTCAGTAAAATAAATGGAACTTTCTTGGATATTGAACGAGCGTTTGACAATACATCTTATTCCTCAATGACTCGAGCTATGAAGAAGAGGAATTTCAACACTAGCATTGTCAACTGGATCCAAACTATGCTTGTGAAAAGAGAAATCACTTCTGAGCCAGGAGGAGCTTCTATTAAGGTAAGGGCAACAAAACAACTCTCCCCACTTATATGGTCTTTAGATGTAGATGATCTTCTCAGAGCTTAAAGCGAAAGGTTTCGAGGTTGTAGGCTTTGCGGATGACATAGTCATCTGAGGAAAAGGGAAGTTTGACAATATGGTATCGGGTAGTATGCAACAGGCATCAAGGTTACCTAATCTTGATGTATGAAGAGTGGGTCTAAGAATTAATAAAATTAAGTAGTAATTGTAGCCTTTCTACAAGAAAGAGAAAGCTTAACCTTATAGCACTCGAGCTTGGAAGAGAACACATACAATTTGGTGAACAGGTTAAATACCTAGGTATAGTTCTGGAATGCACACCTTGATTGTGGGATAAGCAAAGCTAGTGCTTAGTGCATTAAAGTTATGCTCCAAAACCATTGACAGGAAATGGGACTTAAGACCACATATGATTATGTGGGTCTACTATGTTATACGTCCAAAAATAACGTTCGCTTTGTTAGTATGGTGGGCAAAAACCAGGGAAACTACTGCAGAAGCAAAACTTGCAAAACTTCAACGACTTGCATGCACTAGATCCAATTTTCAATCTGCTGCCGTTGCATCAATATGTGCAGTTAGACGCGGAAAGAAGCGCTCGGATGCCGGAAAGTTCTAGAATTTTAATTTTGATTAATGAGTATGAACTCACAACATTTCACAACGCTTGATTTTTTATTTCGGGATAAGCCTATGATTCCCGCCTGACCCAGCAGCAGCACAAACATGTGCGAGGAGGATATAAAAAGGGCAACGATTGGCTGGTCTTCACAAAATTCAGTTCGTACATTGTACAAAAAGACATAATAACATTCCACCAGATGACAAACAATATGACTGTTTCATACAATTTACGTGACATTGATTCGATGTATACAACCCATGTTAACGAAACGAGCGCAAGCAGATTTACGAAAATTTTACGTTTACGTTATATGTAAATGAGTCTATGAAATCGAGGCTCTACAAGAATGAGTGCCTGGAAAAGCGTATGCTACCAATTTTCGAAGTTCAATAACGCCATGTAAAGTTTTTGCAAAATGTAGCCATCCGCCACCACAGTTGAGAGATACTTCAGTGTACCGTACAATTGTCCTAAATTTCGCCCAATCAAGATACATCTGGCATTCTTCATCCCCGTACTAAGTGTACCAGACGTTGATAAGACGTGTTGTTTTCTACGGGCAAGAAAATGCTCAAAGAGGACCTGGGAGCACTTGGAGTTAGCGAACGACGTGCGCTTAGGGCCATCTTTGGCGATGTATGTAAAAACGGCAAATGCAGGAGAAGAACCCAAGTAACATTTAAAGTTTTATGAATTCCTTCAATGGTGTTACAAAACGGCATTCATAAAACTCTGGTCAAAGCCTTCAAGTAAAAATTTGAGTTTTATCAAGGTTCTATAGATAACGATTTAAACTTATAGAATGCTATAAAATTACGATAAAACCTTCAATGTTACTTGGGCTGACTCTGTTAAACAAATATGAAGGAGCTTTATTATTGAATTACTGAACAGTCTCATGAAGAGATAGAGTTCTTCGTCAATTATTTTTTAAAGCTAGACTACTTTAGACTTCACCTTCCTGCTAGAAAAGGATTTAAAAACAGCTTAACGTTTGCATTAAAAAAATGAACGAAAATTGCCGATTTTTCATGCCGATTTCTTCACCGGTACTGATAAAACTACCCATGCCGCATCGTTAATAGTAACCCATGAGTCAGCAGACAAAATTTGACAGCTCTATCAGTCGAGCTCAAACCGTGATGGCAAGTGAAGCAACTCCGTTCTGAAGTGTGCGCGTTCAAAGAACGGCACCTCGCCGCGTCGAAAACGGACGTCGGATGGCACTTTGTGGACGCCGGATACGCCCATTTCGACATCTGCACCATCTAGGCACTTTTAGACAACAATCAGAGCATCGAAAGAAAGCCCGGTTCCGGACAGCCGACGACCCTGAATGATAAGAAGCTTCAAAGGATGCTGAAGAGGAAGACCGAGGGAAAAGTGGCAACATCGCTGCGTGCGCTAGGCCGGGAGGTTGGTTCAACCGGCCAAACAGTGAAAAAGTACCTGGCAAACATGAACATACATGTCAGGAAGTGGCAGTCTCGTCCACTAGTTTCGGAGCTGCAGGCAATGACACAGCGGCAGCGGCTGAATAAGATAGTCAACACGATTTTCTCGGCGAATCGCGACGTGGCGCTGGTGATGGATGACGAGGCCTATCGCACCCTGTATGGCAAGGACTGGCAGGGCACTTCGTATTTTACTTCCCCCACGAAGGAAATGAGATCCGAAGTGAAGTTCATTTCACACACCAAGTTCCAAGTTCCCCAAGATAGTGTAGCTGTGGCTAACAATTAGCAAGAAAGGGATGTCAAGCCGCTCTTCTTTCGCTCCGGACTGGCTGTGAACAGGGAAATTCATAGTACGAAATGCCTGCCGGAGTTGCAGTGTTCTGGCCGGATCAGACGTCAGCCCACTACTCCAAGTGATCATTGGAAAAGATGGAGTGGCTGAATATGAATTGATAAATAAAACGAAGAAAGGCCCTAACTAGCCTCGGGAATAAAGTTGTTGAGAATTTGAGAACTAATATTTTTCACATACTTCTCTCAAAATCGGCATAACGACTTGGGTGAGGATTTCCATTTGAGAGAAGAAGCTAGTACTAAAATGAGGCACCTGGTGGTGGAGGTATGACATCTGCTAGCATGTCAAAACATCTAGTCGACATACGGCTCACACCACACCCATGTAACAAATTAAATTTTAAGGTACACTTGAAGAAGTTTTCAAGACTCATTTGATAAAACCACGCATAAAACGAAATATTCTACATAACATCGATAAAACAGCCATAAAACCCTCTTAAGTTCCAAAAGGCCCATGCTACAAGAGGTTCTCAAGACTATTTCCCAAGGTTCGCTTAAAACTTGATAGTTTTATCGGTACATACTTGTAATGACATTCAAGACACACAAGTTTTGATAGTTTTATGATTTTCCTCTTCCAGTCCGTCCACAAGTTTTGATAGTTTAATGATTTTCCACTTCCAGTCCTTCACAAATATGCTTCGAAGATTCCATTTTTCGAATCGTTCTGCTGAATGGGAATTTTTTGTTTGTTTAGGGTTGAGTGGAAGCTACTATATTTCTCTTCCAAAGTGGATACGTATGTAAATTAAATGAAAAATTGACCATAAATGCATCTGTTTTTTGCCTGCAATTGATGAGTTTTTCATACGACATTCAGTTTATTGGTGTTTTATAACATAAAAGTTCGAAAATTTTACCGCGCCTCTGAATTATTGCTAGAACATTGAATTATTTAAAAAATAAAAATAAATAGTTGAAAATTCAACTATTAGGTGACAAGGCTGATAAATTATTAGATCTTGAATAAATTGTGTCTACAATGCATTTTATGTTTCAAAATGTATTTTAAACAGCATTGTTTGTTCATACCATTGGAAAAATGAAAGTTTTGTTGCATACTTATGAAAATGGCTACCGTTCCGAGGGAATCCAAAATAGTCACACTCGCCATTTTTCCAATGGTTTTATCTAAAACTACCATAAAACGCAAATAAAACCTGTATTTCTTGCACAAGACTAACAAGATTTTTTGAGGAGCGCGATAAGTTCATCTTTATTTGTTCTACTCTTGAATAAGATGAGTTACGCTTGAATAAAACTTGTTTGAATTGCTCAAGGTAAACAAGCCTTTCGTAAGATAGCCAAAAAATCAATATGAAAAAGGCACATCATAAACAAATAAAATGTGACCGTGCAAATCAAAAGTGCCTATGCATAATTGTTGTTCTTAGTCGTAATTACAGCTTATAATTTAATATTTTTAATCACCAGCGTAAGTCGATAAAAAACAAAACAAAAACAAAAAGAAAATTCAACTTGAATATGCTAACAATGGCTTTGGGAAGAATAACAAATAATAAATATTGCCTGGAAGGCGAAAACATCAGTTGAGCGAAAAATGATTTTTCCTCTTGATCTATATGCTAAACCTAACGTCGGATGAAATGCGCTGTGTAGTAGATCACTTAGCAATTCCAGCGCACGGTGGTGGACATACGATAACGCATGGCGATAACACAGTACCTGAAAGGTTAGGTTTAACTTGCACAACTGGCATAAAATCAATAATCATGAGTTGTTATTCTCGGTTTCAACTGGCGACACATTTCACCATTTAATTTGATTCGTTACAAAAAAATAGGACGTATAACGCATAGACCCTTCTGATAAGTTAGTCTCGGTAGGCTGCGAATCCAATGGAATCTAGCGATGGAAAAAAAAGGTCGTTGGTGGCTGAGATGAAGGAGTATTCAATATATTGGATAGGTTTTTATTGAATTTCCGCTTGAACGATCCACTATTTTATATTTTCTTTCACCTATGGGCGTCTATTGTCCAGTTTGTTTATTTTTCACATAATGATCTTTCTCAAGAGTATGTGCTCTTATTTGAAACCAAATGGTTCTAAGAGTGTTTTATGGCAGCATTTTCAAGATACATTTATCTTAAAGAAGAATGTCATAAAACTTTTTCAAAACTTTTATCAGGTTTTATGAAAGTTGCGAATCGATGTCTTGAGAGGGACTCAAGTATCTTATAAAATTACTTATAAGGTGAATTTACTTGTAAATGATGTAGTTTTATGGAGGTTTCTTCAAGTGTTCTTTAATCACTCTAAAGAACTGTTAATCAATTAAAACCACCTTAACTTGGAAAATGCCGTGATAAAACCAGATGATCTCCATACTGCTTTGATAAAACTACCGTAAAACATGAATAAAACCAATTTGCATTTGAATTGTTACTTGGGCTAGACTTTGACTCGATGCTTTGACAAGTTATGCAGCACCTTCACCATCACAATGGGCGCCTTCATTAAGAGTTTTGTAATCGGTTAACTACCGCAGAAGCATGACTCAATTGAAAATTTCAATCTTCAATCGAGATTTCTCGGCGTACCAAGTTTTGAGTTTGAATTGAAAATGTAAACACTGAAATTATAGAAATGACAGAAAACACGATTAATTGTTTTCAGTACAAAACAAAATACAAAATACTAAAAAATACAAAAAAAACATAATTCTTCTACTGCACGAATCATTACATTCATTCAAAATAAATGCACAACAATACATCAATACACAAAAACATTTCAATTCGCAGAAATACGCAAATACAATTTTCAATATGTTGGTCTGAATCGAAAATACACAAGTGAATTACCCCTCGTCTTAATATACACACCAAATTACCAAAATCTTGTTTGGTACTTTTTTTGCTGAATTCGTTCTGTAAAACAAAAATTTCACCGAACATTTTCTAAAATATGACATTTTACTAAGTTCCAGCAAATATAAATACTGAATTTCTGTAAATTACAGAAAACTACCAAACATTGTTAAAAACACTACCGACCGAAACTGTGAATTGCTGCAGTTCCGCAACACTGTAACAATAATAACGAATGTACTGTAAATTTAATCTTTTGCAAAATATTCTGTAAAAATAAGTACCGAACTGATTGTTAATTTATTCCATGCTGTCAAACACAACTTTTTCCCGCCATTTTAAAGTTAAATGTTGACCAGCTCTGTTGAACTTCGCGGTGCAGCCAAAAATAAGTGCCATAAATGAAAGAATGGACAGCAACTTTCCGGGACCGTAGCTACACTCGCTAGGAAGGGAAGTTTTTGGCTTACCCCAGGAATCATTTGATTGCAGCAGCGTTTGATGGCATGCTCCTAAGATATTTTTAAGATCTTTGAAAAAAAATATGTTGATACATTGTCTTTAAATTTACTTTATAGCTAAGCATGCAGTTTTTAAACATTTTTCCAAATTCTTATTAGCACTAAAATAAATCTGTAACTCAAATCTGAATCAACGGAAATGAACAAGAACTGAAAGGGAATAACATATTAATTTAACTCATAAATTATTCTTAATGTAAAAATCAAGATAGAAAATCAATAAAAACCCGTTTACAAACGAATCTGTAAATTTTGCTGAGCAACTGTAAATTCATTGCATCATTTTTGGTAAAAATGTGACAGCTCGCGTTACCAATAGTTCAGCAAAATTTACAGAACATTTCGGTAAGTTTTGACAGCTCAGTAGCGAAGTTCAATTTACTGAACGTATTGTAAAGTTAAAAAACTACCGAATCGATTACCGAATGTTCAGCTGTACCATATTCGGTAAAAATTTACAGTAGTTTACTGTAACAAAATCTAAGTGTGTGTAGTATAAATCTCAACACAGAAAAAAAATATGAATTTTAAATGGCGCGTAATATTTCCACTCGTTTAATAATAAGCCGAAGGAAGTGCAAATAACAAAATTGTTTGCAATCTTTCATACAACAGACTAGATTCAGGCGTTATCTGGCTTAAATTTACAAAAAATATCCCATTAATTTCTGCCAAATCTAGCGTTCCCTATATTGGCATTCGATAACGCAGAAAATTACATGTTTTTTTTAACTGTGTACTGATCACTACTGAAAATGTCTTAGAATGCTTGAGCAGCTTCTTCCATGGCCATATTATGGGACCCATCTGGTCAAGGATACTATTTTTTTGTCAATGGTTCCTACGGAATTTTAAGTCTTCATCTTTATATTCATATCAGTTCTCTAGTTTAGTTGATAAAAAAAATAGTTTTCTAAATGGTTCACTTCCGTCGCATTTTGTGAGTGGCCCAAACAGCATCTTAACTGTTGGTTTAAATTGGTACTTATAGTTAAATGTTCTATTAGACGTAGTTTAGATTCAGTGTATCATATTCCAAAACGAACCCTGCCGAGTTACGGAGGTTTTCTAGGTTTTTAAAACTGCGAGTATCGCATCAGAAATTTCTACCCATATCTGTTTAACGTGCATTTAGATGGATTAGGCGTCAGTATTGTTTGAGCTTGTTTTAATGTTGTCCCAAATAATTCAAGAAGAAACCCGGATTTTTACGGATACTAGATGATCTTGTTACTTGTAAAGGTTCTATCAATTGCAAATCAAAATAACAAAATGATTACCAATCCAAATTCAAGACCTACGGTTCCACTTATATTGAAAACCATCTGGCAACTTTACACAGTTCGATATTATGAATTTCGAAAACGAGACATTTTTAATCTTAAACATTAATAGGAAGAACAAACAGATGTATTTGACTACATGTTGTATCTTATCTCTTTTGACTTATTCTTATGTTCTAAAGGACGATTTCATGTGTCGGTCTCTGTAATTAATCATTAAATGAGTTTCGATTATTTGATCCTATCAATAGGCAGGGGAAAATTAATCGATTAAAACTTTAAAAAAAAACGACAAACCCATCAATGAATTCATTCCTTTGATGGTTATGGCTTCGTTTTTCGATACAAATAATGCTGTTTTTCCTACCTCACTAAGACGATACGTTTCTTAACATTATACCATACAGGCCTTGGGTCAGAGAAACCGGCTTTCCTAGCAATTTGTGTATCCTTCTCTGTAAGAAGGGTGAAATATCGGGATAATTTAACAGGAAAGTTCCAATCGATAAAAAACTGATAAAAGTCCCGAATCTTTTCATCATCCGTCAGATCAACAACAACCCTTTTTCAAAGTTTATAGAATGTTACCTTTTCTACGAGAGTAAACATTAAACGCTACACCTGCCGATGGAACGTTCGATTCCATTATGTTGTTATCGTATTTTGTAAACACCGGAATGTGAACGAGGGGGTATTACATCCGCCAAAGCCCCGAAAAGCCTTCGACGCTTTGATCCGATGATGCAATGGTTGTCAATGTAACCGCCATAAAACGAGCAAACCTTGTTCCCCAACCAAGGTAACTTCGTTACATTTTATTGCATAGAATATCAGAACTCACCTCGCAAATCCAATTCAGTTTCGTTAGCCAAGGAATGCCAATCCAGAGTGTAGAATTCCGACTCTCTGTTGGCCGCCACTAGCTTGCTGCGTTTATGTTTCATCACTCACTCGTCTGTTTCAATTCACCGAAGAAGATATAAAAAAAACCTCGTTTCGCTTTTCCTGCCTCTGCCAGAACCATAATCTCGAATTGTTTATCTCCTCACCACTAAGCATGAGTAGTAGCAGCAGCATCCCAGCAGTAGCCATGTCAACCACTGCCTGCCGTACAAAACATTCGCGACGCACCACGACACGACACGACACGGCACGGCACGGCACACTAACTATTCGCGCTTTCGACACACTAACACACACATACACTGAGCGCTCCCGCACGGTTCTACACACCAATGACAACGCTGATGGATTCTATTTTAGTTATATAATGCGATCCAAACATTTTTCTTCATTTTCATTGCTTCCACCGTCGGCAGCCTCCGACCGGCGTCGCGACGTCGTCGAATTCGTGTCACGGTACAACATTTCTCTCGTTTTCCGAACACAGGCGAACAGTTTTCCACCGCTGCTGCTCGCTGCGACTCTCGACTTTAATAGATATTTTTATTTTTCTTAATACTGTTTTAATACTTTTCCCGTTGTTCTTCCGACTTTTCACACAATTTTGACTCTCTGCCTTCGGTAGAGTAGACAAACAATTTTTTTTTCTCCTTCCCGGCTGGTACGTTCACTTTTTCGTTTGTAGTATTTCGATTTTCCTCTTCACCACCTCCTAGAAATGAAGAAACCCTGTAAGCAAAAAAAGAAAGAATCACACTTTGAAAAATAATCTTTTAATTTCTCGGCATGCCGCAAATCAGCTTCGCCACCGTCCGTCCGCTTCCAACGGTGAAGCACTTGCGATAATCGTCCCGCCGAGGATGCTCACTGCTTTTCACACAAGGCAAATTCCGGTCGTTATCCTTTGTTCGCTTGTTTCTTGTTCATCCCAGTCCACTTATCCGCCGTCGTCCTCATCGTCATCAGCCTTCTTTTTTTTCCAAAGAGCGACCTGCACTTTGAAGTACCATCCAAGTAACCGTGGGAAATCCTCTGTCAGCCCAGATTCAGGCAGGACAACAAAGCAAGCACAGAGCAGAGCACCTACATTCGACTCCCGCCTAGCGCCTAGCCTATTTGGATGCTGAGGCGGCGGGAGGCGAAAGAAAGTCACACAAAAACAATTATATAACTTTTGTGTGACATGGCACATGGAAATCCCCGATAGCGGCACACACTTCATATTCGGCCTCTTCTTTCCGTTTTTTTTTTTTGCTTTTTGGAAGAGGAATCCGCGGTTGGTTTATCTCGGCACAAATGGAATAATGAATGGACGGTTGGTTGGTGGACGACGACGGTGGACGAGCGAACTAGAACCAACGTGAAAGAGAGTGAGCGTGATTGCTGGATTTTACCGTTGGTCTGCAGAGCGAGAGAGAAACATTGCATGTGATCTCGGAACAAGCACCTAGAGAGCAGAGTCGATAGCGATGACCGTGGTCCTTGATGGCGAACCGTCGGGGGAGGTGGTGGGTTGGGTATGGTGTCTGTCGCTTGGAAGACCGGAAAAGTGGGACACGAGGAAAATGCCATTGGCTCTGACTCGCTGGCCTACAGAGTCCGAGTGTGGTGCGAAAAGTGAAGCGAACGATGAAAATGATCTGCCTCAATTTTAATTGTTATGAGAGCATCTGTCTGTTGTGCAAGCTTGTGCTATTGGTTGGTGAGATGTGATTTTTTAAAATGAGAGTTGTTCTTGCTTGCATATAGTCGGAAATGGAACGGTGTTTTCATGCTGGGTGACGAGTTCGAGTTTCAGTCCAGTCAAGAGGCTTAACTCAAAGTTCCGTACTTACATCAACATTTGATACCATTATGAACCGTCAAACCGCGAAAAAAGAGACTAAACATTAGTTATCCACCGCTTACTTTTTCAGAGTAACCGTTTCTTTGGTTTGAATTTTTCAATGTTGTCAGGATGAAAGTTTCTGGGAGAATACCAGTAGGCTCTAGATTCTGTGTTCCTCTATTCGCTGTTATTTTTTACTCTAATTTTGCTACATTTTTTATCAAAGTTTAGAAGTGTTTTGTAAATCGACAACAATTCTGTAATTACGTAGAAGCGGCTTAAAAAGGGCCATGCGCTGTAAAAAGTCGTATCGTGAAAAAATCGCGTTCCGTTGGAACCTGTATCATAGCGGATGCTAAAGTTTGATTAGTTTCTGCGGCCAGTTAGTTGAATTTCAACTAAATTGAATTTTAACTAGAAATGAGAAGAAAGATTAGTATTTTCTATTTAATTCCAACTATCTATACACTGTGCAGACTTCTTCAGCGTCGTGTACTAATAACTCGAGTATTAGTACACTACACTCAACAAGTCTGCACATTGTAGACAAAATACGCGTGTGTGTTAAGATAAGAAATAAAGGTAGTTGGAATTGGATAGAAAATACTTATCTTTCTTCTCATTTCTAGTTAAAGGTATTCCACTTAACAGCTCACTCTTTCTAGGACTGGATTCAAAGCCAAACGAACAGCGAATACGGCATTTAACCTGAGAAGGTCAAATCATTCGAAACATAATGTTTCTATCCACATTTATCCGGACACCTTCAAATCATTGTAACTTTTGAAATATTGCACGTAGGAATGAAAAATTTCACTGTGGTATAGCTGAGAGTCTATGATGAAAAAGACTATCATTGATGTTTAAATTTCATGTTTAGTATTCAAGATGGCGACGCAAGAAAAACAAGTGCGCGAGCGAATTAGGTACGGCCGTACGGCAAATCCTGAATTGTCAGTGACGGGACCTTGCAAAAACATTGGATTTGCCTAAATCCACTGTTCACGATGGGCTGAAACCATTTTCGGAACGTTTGACGGAGGAGAGGAAACCGAGAAGTGACAAAAACATTGGACGTGCTGATCCTGTCATGGACCGAAAGGTGAAAAGGATATTGACGAAAACCCCAAATCTCTCCATTCGAACGGTGGCTCGTAAAATAGGGATGTGGCCTGGTTTTGTCCAAAAATCAAAACAACGTTTGGGACATAAGGCGTATAAAGTAAAAACAGTTCCAAATCGCAACGACAAACAGAACTTGGCAGCAAAATCACGGGCTCGACGTTTGTACTGCGAATATTTGACGAAGTTTTCATGCGTTGTTGTGGACGATGAAACTTATGTCCTGGAAGATTTCAAGCAGCTTCCAGGGCTGGCTTTTAAGTCTGCTATGGCCCGAAATTCTGCAGCTGAGCATTTCAGAACGAAGAAGGAATCGAAATTTCCCAAAAAATACCTTGTGTGGAAAGCAATTTGCACGTGTTTAGTTTTTCAGCTTTTCAATGCAGTTTTCCTGTACCCCCAATTTGTTTTTTAAATTGTTTTTTGTTTAGATTATATGTTATTTGTATTCTTGAGAAAATTTCCTTGAAATTAATGGGGGAAGGGGGGGTAGGAATATTCTCCATTCTTGAATTAATAATGAATGATACAGGTGATGTCCGGAAAATCGAATAATTCCATTTGGGTATTTCTTGAAAAACTGGCACCCCATTTTTATTCCTAGAGGGTTTGAGTTGTTTTTTTTTTCTTTTTAATATTTTTATCGCTTTAAAGTTACCTTTAAGATCTTAATTTTTTTTTTTTTGCTAATGGTTAACAAGTTCGTATAGTAGAAGTGACACAGATTTGTCTTTTCATCTCTAGTTTTTGAATATGTTATACAAATAAGTTCCGGGAAAGACCGTAGAGGTAGAGGTGAAGACTCTGCGTGGCTGAGGTGCAAGCAACCCGGCGAGTCTATGGGTCACAGATGGTGGGGTTCCATCAGATATTATGGACAGCTACTGAATACACGAATAAGTAGCCTCGGAAGAGCGGCGGGGACTGTTTAGGATGTGGGAGGACTGAGCAGCTGTTGGACTCTGTCTTTCTCCAAAAACCCACAAATATCCGAAAGCAGCCCTGACAAAAGCGAGCGACCCCGCTTTTTAAAAATAAGGGGAAAAGATCAAGCCTTCACCAATTTGAGCGTCTGTTCTCCATGTTAGAAGTGGCTGAGCCACCGTCTTGTTAGTGCGCCCAGGACTCTTAATACAAAAGCCGAAAGTCCTGGTGGTGCAGCAGCATCACGATGGTCCTCATGCGAGATAGTGGGGTTGGTTGTGGGCCTTGCAAGCCGACACCATTAAAAAGGAATTGCAACGAATAATACACAAGGAAGAAATTCGAACCGGAACAATCGGCATGGACCTAGGCTACGAAAACGGACTAACGATTGGAAACTCGGGACGTGTAACTGCCGATCTCTCAATTTCCTTGGAAGAACTCGCGTGTTTTCCAACTAATTGAAGAACCGCAAGTTCGACATCGTAGCGCTGCAAGAGGTGTGCTGGAAAAGATCCACGGTGCGTACGTTTGGAATGGTCATACCATCTACCAGAGCTGCGGCAATACACACGAGCTGGGAACAGCTTTCATCGTGATGGGTGAGATACAGAAGCGGGTGATTGGATGGTGGCTGATCAACCCCCGAATGTTTAGGTTGAGGATCAAGGGCCGGTTCTTCAACATCAGCATCATTAATGTGCATAGCCCTCACCTCGCAAGTACCGATGACGACAAAAATAAATTCTACGCGCAGCTGGAGCGTGAATACGACCTCTTCCCAAAGCATGATATCAAAATCATCATCGGGGATTTCAACGCTCAGGTTGGCCAGGAGGAGGAGTTTAAACTGGTGGTTGGAAAGTTTAGCGCACACCAGCTGACCAACGAAAACGGCCTTCAACTTATCGACTTCGCCGCCTCCAAAAACATGGCCGTACGTAGTACCTTCCTCCAGCACAGCCTCCCACATCGGTGCACCTGAATGTCACCGAATCAAACGGAATCACAAGTCGACCACGTTTTGATAGATGGCCGGCACTTATCAGACATCACCGACGTCAGAACCTACCGAGGCGCTAACATCGACTCGGACCACTACCTAGTGATGGTTAAGATGCGCTCAAAACTCTCCGTAGTGAACAACTTTCGATACCGGCGCCCGTCACAGTACAATCTCGCGTGACTGAAGCAACCTGACGTCACCGCAAGCTACGCGCAATCGCTCGAAACTGCGCTGCCGGAGGAGGGCCAGCTCGACGAAACCCCTCTCGAGGGCTGTTGGAACACCGTGAAAACAGCTATAAGCAGCGTAGCGGGGAACGTCTTAGATTATGTGGAACGAAACCGACAGAACGAGTGGTTCGGCGAGGAATGTCAGCAGGTGTTGGATGAGAAGAACGCAGCGCGGGCACTTATGCTGCGTCAAGCTACCCGCCATAGTGTAGAACGATACAGACAGAAGTGACGACAGCAGACCCAACTCTTCCGGGAGAAAAAGCGCCGCCAGGAGGTGGAGGAATGTGAGCAACTAGAACAACTGCACCGCTCACATGAAACGTGAAAGTTCTACCAGAAACTCAACGCATCCCGCAGAGGCTTCGTGCCGCGAGCCGAAATGTGTCGGGATAAGGATGGGAGAATCCTGACGGACGATCATGAGGTGATCGAAAGGTGGAAGCAGCACTTCGATGAACATCTGAATGGAGTACAGCAAGAGGACCAAGACAGCGATGAAAGAGACGTAGTCGATGCAGTAAGTGACAGAGATGTGCCACCCCCGACGATAGGTGAATTTAAGGATGCCATCAAGCAGCTGAAGAACAACAAATCGGTTGGAAGGGATGGAAACGGAGCAGAACTTATCAAGATGGGCCCGGATAAATTGGCAAATTGCCTGCATCGACTGATAGTCAGGATTTGGGATACCGAACAGCTACCGGAGGAGTGAAAGGATGGGGTTATCGGCCCAATCTATACGAAAGGCGACAAGCTGGACTGTGAAAACTATCGTGCGATCACTGTCCTTAATGCCGCCTATAAATTATTATCCCAAATCATCTTCCAGCGACTGTCGCCACTAGCAAATAGATTTGTGGGAAGTGATCAGGCTGGCTTCATCGAAGAACGGTCTACAACGGACCAAATCTTCACTTTCCGGCAGATACTCCAAAAGAGCCGTGAATATAGAGTCCCAACACATCATCTATTGATCGACTTCAAAGCCGCATATGATATAATTAACCGATATGAGCTACGGAAGATCATAGGCGAGAACAGCTTTCCGGGGAAGCTGACCCGATATATCAAGGCTACGATGGATGGAACCCAGTGCTGTGTTAGGATATCGGGTGGATTATCGGGTTCATTCGAATCCCGCGTTTAACATGCGGACACGATTTTCAACAGATCCGGTCAATTTATCTGCTTTGCCGATGACGTGGATATTGTCGGCAGAACATTTGAGGCGGTAGCAGAGCAGTACACCAGACTAAAGCGCGAAACAGAGAGGGTTGATGATAAATACGCCCAAAACGAAGTACATGCTGGCAGGCGGAACCGAGTACTACATGACCCGACTGGGCAGCAGTGCAACGATCGACGGCCATGAGTTCGAGGTAGTCGATGAATTTGTCTATCGCGGCTCACTGGTTACTGCGTGAGACTGCCGTAAGATCCGGAGGCGGAAGTCGTGCCTACTATGAGCTCCACAAGCAACTACGGTCAAACAGACATAGCTCCCGTACGAAGTGTATTCTATACAAAACACTAATAAGACCAGTTGTTCTCTACGGGCATGAGACGTGGACAATGCTTGAAGAGGACCTGCGAGCACTCGGAGTTTTTGAGCGACGGGTGTTAAGAACCATCTTAGGTGGAGTACAGGAGGGCGGACTATGGAGGCGAAGGATGAACCATGAACTCACACAAATCGCCGGCGAACACAGTATTCATAAGGTGGCAAAAGTGGGAAGGATACGCTGGGCAGGACATGTTGCGAGAATGCCGGGCAATGGTGTTCGACGGGAATCCGGTTGGTACAAGATGACGTGGGTTGCAACGAGCAAGATGGTCAGACCAGGTGGAGCAAGACCTAGGGGGTACAAGGTGCCCAAGGGATTGGAGAGGAGCAGCCACGAATCGGGCATTATGGAGGGATATTGTGTATCAGGCTATGTTATAGTATTGTGACGTTATGCCATGTAAATAAATAATAATTAAAATTAGTTGCAAATTCCTAGTCCTATCAGATTTGCTTATCGATTTACCACCTTGGTGGGATTGGTTTGATTCCTATTGAAAAAGAGACTGCATGAAACTACTATATATAACCTACAACTACCTAATCTACTATGTACAACTAACCTACTATATAAATATTTATTATCAGCTCGTTTTCCGATATGTTATATTTATTTACAAATCTGTTCTTAATATCACTAATTCTCAAATCTATTTTAAGGATGTCCGCCTCCCGATGATGGTCGGTAATCCTTGTATCAAAGGGACGGTTAAGTATCATCCTCAGCGTTCGGTTCTGCGTGACTTGCAACTTGTTCCTGTGTGTTTGTGCAAATTGTTTCCACATCGGAACTACGTAAAAGATCGCAGGGGCAGTGATTTGTTTGTAGACTGCCAGTTTGATCACCCCAGACTTGACAAAAGTTCTCACAACATGGGATAGGAAGGTGATTTTCACAAGGTGTGGTGGAAAGTTGAAATTACAGAGCTTGTATTCAAGCCAGACTTTGTCAACCATTGACAACCATGAGGAAAGCGGCAGTCGACGCGGACGCGGCGTTGAAAGTGGCAAAGGTGAAGGTGGTACGGCCCACTTAGACTACACCAGCCACCGAAGGCATGCTTCAGATGCCTAGAGAGCGGGCACATGTCCTGGGAGTACAAAAGCCCAGATAGGAGCAACATGTGCAGAAGGTGTGGCAGCTCAAGCAGCAAGGCGCGGGATTGCAAAGGTCCCTCCAAATGCTTAATGTGCGCCGGGAAACCGGATGATAAGCACGTCATGAGAGGGGGGCAAGTGCCTGACCGCTAAGGGTATTCAAACGAGCTAATCGTAATGCAGATAATCCAACTAAACCTGAACCATTGTGAGGCCGCCCTGCAGGGTTGCGGACAGGTCCAATATGGCGGCATTATGGACGACGGGCAAATACCTGGTTTAGGAGGTTGTGTCTAGCACAAACGAAGGCATCGCGGTTTTAAAAGTGAATGAAGTGTTCTTCTGCAGTGGCTACGGACCTCCAAGATGGTCAGTTGGACAGTTTTCCAACATGGTTGATCGTATGACAACTGAGCTAACTGGCCTAAACCCGTTCGTAATAGCTGGGAACTTCAACGCTTGGGCACTCGAGTGGGGGAGCCGCCTTACCAACTCCAGGGGCCAGATTCTTCTGGAGGCTTTGGCCACTTGGCGGTTCGTTATTGCATCGATCACAAAACAAGGAAGCGTGCGAAAGGCGGAGCGTCCACTCCATTCGCCCGCAGAAACTTACGCGAAACCCAGGCTCCTTGCGGCGAACGACTCGTTATGACACTTACACGAGCGTGCGATGCGACCATATCGTGGGAAGTCTAACCGAGGAATGGAAGGTCGCCGGTGTTTTGGTGGACGGAGTCGATCGCCGACCTCCGAAGAACATGCCTCCACGCGAGACGGAGAATGTAAAGAGCGCGGTCGACGCCGATAGAATTGAGCGTAGAGGGGTGCAAATGCCGCACTAAACAGGGAGGACCTGTGTCAGAAGGCCAATACGAATCCGTGGGGTAACCCCTATCGGATAGTAATGGCCAAAACCAGAGGAACGGCGGCTCCTACCGAGCAATCAGAGCTGCTGAAGGTGTTGGGGGACTATTTCCGAACCATGACCAGCATTCCAGTATTCCAGACCTTAACGCTGCCATAGGGTCAGCGAAACACCCGTGACCACATGGACATTGACAACGGCATAACGGGGGCCGGCGACAAGGCGACGGTGACGAACGAAGAGGCATTGTCCTAAAAGAGGACGTAGAGTGCTTCAAACAACGTGGAACAAGAGGTATTCGGAAGACTAGAGCCGTATCCATGGTTAAGTGGCAAAGGGAATGGAACAACTTCACCAAAGGTCGGTGGACTCATTGACTAATCCCGGAATTAACAGGGTGGGTTGGTAGGCGACACGGTGAAGTGAACTTCCACTTATTGAAGATTTTGTCAGGCCACGGCTGTTTTAGACAATATCTGCACAAATATAGGCATGCACAGTCCTCCGCATGCACTGAGTGCGTGGGAGTCAAGGAAAATGCAGAACATGTGTTCTTTGCATGCTTCGACGACGCGAGATCCAGCAAGATTGCCGTAAGCAGTCACGACACGACTCCAGATTATTTGGTCCAGAGGATGTGCCAGGACCGGGACGTCTGGGACGCGGTATGCATAGCAGCCTCCCAGGTTGTCCTCAATCTCCAACAAAAATGGCGAAACGACCAACGGCAGGTCACAGTAACCACCTAACTACTAAAGCCCTAAGTAGTAAAACAAAGTGGTTGTTTAACAAGCACAATAGCCCCCTCCCCGAAGTAATATCGAAGGGTAGTTCCGGGGAGGGTCCAGGGCTTAAGGCACGGATGGGTTTTTAGTGGATCGAGGAGTTGGCATTCTCATCCCCAAACCCTGAGTTTTTCAGGTGTCTACATCCCGTCTAAAAAAAAAACATTGTCAAACACATTTTAGACGTCTAACAAAACCATGGCTGTGCACCTGAATACAGCTTTGTTACTTCAAATGTTGTTCATCACCCGAACTAGCTGATTAACGGTGGAATGCCCCTTCCTCAACCCAAACTGTTCCAGCAGAAGGATGTTATTTTCCTCGACACACTTGAGCAAATGATTAAGAATTAGCTTCTCTGACAATTTGCTCAGCTCTAAGAGGAGGCTTTTAGGTCTAAATGTTGAAGGCGATGTTGGATCTTTTCCGGGTTTGTGGATATGAATGATTTTAGCTTCTTTCCAGGCGCTTAAAAAGTAGTGCAGTTCCAAGCATCTGTTGAAGATAGCACTCAAGCGCGAGTGGGTTTGGGTGTTAAGCTTTTTTAAGATCAAATTAAAGATTCCGTCAAATCCGGGAGCTTTCATGTTGTTAGTGAACTTCAGCGCTGAGCAAACCCGTTCGGTAGTAATCCTATCCAGCAGAATCAAATCGACAACCTTCAGAGGAGGAACGGGTTTGGGATGCGTCTATAGGACTTTGGCTACTTTCCAGAATAAATGACTGGACTGGAAATGGATGACTGGAAGCAATCTGCCGGTTCAGATCGGCTACTTCTTGTTTCCTATCCAGATCACCTGTCCTCTGAAACTGGCGTCTACGAACGTTTCGTAAGCGGATCGAAAGTTGGGGGGGGGGGGGGAGAGTGGGGATCAATGGCAACAAACTTACTCTTCAAGTGAACTTGTCGGACGCACACCTCGTCAGCCACGGTTACGGCTTGTTGCAATCCCTCCAGCGCACGGTTGATATCATCGATGGATTTACGTCGATGTTCCGGTCTACGATGATGCCGAACTGTACCAAGTTCACATGATGGTAATCTTTACGTTGAAAGGTTGGAGCAGCAATCACGTTGACACTGACTTCACTGACTTGTTGTGCGCCACAGGCTTTAACAATATGATGTTCATGAAGAAAAAGTCCAGCGTGGACGGATTACTCGCCGGAGAGATGAATGTCGGTTAATCCGGAAACAGCACCGTGTACATACCATGCTGGTAGTGGTCAAATAACGCCAGGTTTCGTTGTTAACTCGTTCATGCCTCGTGGCGCAAGTTCAGGTCCCCTCCGATGACGAAACGAGAGCAAGTACGTGCAACCGCAACCGGATGGACGTTTCCACCAGCACACCAAGAGCCTCAATAACGGATGTGCGGATATGTGGCAGAATGTGGTACTTGATCCCTTTCTTCCCTTCTTTCCCTTTCGTTCGCTACAACTGATCGCTACAACACAGCATACATACATACACAGCATTTTTTTCTATTATAATATCTTAATTTTTTGTGCACAAAATATACTAAATATTATATAACATTTAACGGGGAAAGGGAGTGACCATCAGGGCACCCAAGTGAAACGATTTAGATAGGGAGCATGGGGCTGCCTCCTCCATATTTTTAACATTTTGCGAAACGAGGGCGGGCTCTTCGACCGCATCTATTTGGTTTATTATGTCGTTCGGGGGCTCGATTCTAGTGCTGTGGGTGTGAACTTGCTTTTGGAAGAAGATTCTCTTCCCTATATTCCCTATAATTCCTCCCTCAGCTCAGTCGATAAATGCGCAGCTACAAAGCAACACCATGCTGGCGGTGGCTGAGTTCGATTCCCGGTCTAGTCTAAGAATTTTTCGTTAAGGAAAACTTCTCGACTCCCTGGGCATAGAGTATGCTTGTACTTGCCACACAATCATACTAACGCAAAAATAGTACCTGGCATCGAAAGCTCTCAATTAATAACTGTGGAGATCATTACGAACACTAAGTTGAGAGCAAGCAATAAGCGAATTGTGAAAGCAAAAAGCTTGAAATGCAAAAAAGAAGAAAGAAGAAGAAAAATGGCCAGTTGAATGATTATTGTAAACAGTTTTCTTCCACAATACCATTTCCGGCCGATGGTTGCAAGGTTGGACACACACACACACACACACACACACACACACACACACACACACACACACACACACACACACACACACACACACACACACACAGAAATTCGCCGACAAATTTGCCAAGATGTGGTGTGGCAGGCGATCTGTGATTGCGTGAAATTCACCAAGCCATCAACGGCCAATTATATAGAGAAGAATGCCTCCAGAAGCGGCTGCTGCCCTTTCTCTGGTCCAACGTAGGAAACATTCTGTTTTGGCCGGATCAGGGTTCGTGCCATTACGCGAAACCGTCGATGAAGTGATACTAAGGCAAAGATGTTTTTGTGGCAAATCCACCAAACTCTCCAGAACTTGTCGAATAGAAAAATTCTGGGCAATTACGAAGGACAAGCTCCGGAAAACAGGGAAGATCTTCCAAAAAGACAAGGATTTTGAGAAAGAGTGGAGGAAAATTTGGAAGAAAAAAACATAGTTGATATGTGTTTATATATTCCCTGAAAGTTCTAAAAATATTATAGTCACTCGAAAATATTATGAGAGCGACTTAAAATGAATTTATGGAGATCATTTTTGTCTGTTGCATTTTTTTCGAGTACAATCCTTAGTAGAACTATCACTGAAAATTTCAAGAAAATCCGATAATAGTTTTTGTTTCGGTGAGTGGATATATGTATGGCATTATTATTGAATACACCCTTTATGTGGAGTCGAATTTTATCTGCAGTTGATAAAGTGAACCAAGCACTTCAGAAACAAAACATGACAATAAAAAATACAGGGACTGTTAACAACCTTGGAAGTCATGCGTGAAAATCTTCTTCAAGCGAATACCTCTTAGTCTAAAGCTGTTTGTTGTGATTTGAGAATTGACAATAATTTTCCAGAACCAAGACAGCGGAAGAAAAAACGAATTGCAGATGAATCTACTGATGCAATCGAGAAGCAAAAATCTCCCATGTAACAATTTGGTTTCGACAAAATGTCTGAAAAGTCGAATTCCAAATACTAAGGACCAGCGGAGATTTCCATTGAGTTTTCATTTCTTCAATCAACTGAAATGAAATGAAGATATATGTAGCGGAGTTTTCTTTAAAATATGTGTTCAAGATGTCGATGGGACTGGACTTTTTCGGTTAAAAGTGCTTAAATCTCAGATTCCACAATATTCTGAATGACGTCGAAAAATCTACTCTCAGCGACTTAAGTGTTTTCAGTGGTTTCAAAGAAGAATTCAAATATCCGAAGCTAATGCCAAGCTTGTCAGAACTATCTCAACGGGGCCTACACAGTGCTGTCCCAGATTATCTTCCGTCGTCTATCGGCGCTAGCAAGCAGATTTATGGGAAGTTATCAAGCCGGTTTTGTGAACGGTCGATCGACAGCTGACCAAGTATTTACATTGCGGCATATCCTTCAAAAGTGTCGCGAATATCAAGTCCCTACACACCACCTATTCATCGATTTCAAGGCTGCATACGAGTGCATGCATTGATCGTGAAGAGCTATGGAAGATTATGGACGAGAACCTTTTTCCCGGGAAACTGACCAGACTGGTCAAGGCTACGATGGATGGTGTACACGGTGTTCAATAAGTTCGGATACACTTTCAAAATTTGTTAAAAAAATGAAAACATGTTTTTTTATTTTTTGGATTTATGTTATTGAAAGCTATGTTTACAAGGAACGTTTACAACATTTCTCTTGGAATGACCCCCCCCCCCCCCCTTTGTACTCCTTAACGAGCTTCAAACGTTTCTCGAACGCGTCGCAGGCGGCACGCACGGACTGCATGGGCATTTCGTCCCAGATTTTGAGAATTACCGTCTTGAAATGATCCAAAGTGCTGACCTTGTATTCGTTCAGCTTCGCCATCATATAGTACCAAACAAAAAAGTCGAGAGGATTCAAGTCCGGGGAGCTGGGAGGCCACAAAGTTTTGTCCAGAAAGTCGGTTAAATTGTCCCGACACCAGGCTTGAACCACATTTGCCGTATGGGCTGGTGCACCGTCCTGCTGGAACACGTAGTGCTCATCGCCGTAGAGGCTTCGGAGACTGGGGGCAACAACCTTTTCCAAAACCTCAGTTTTGTAGTACGCCGCGTTGATTTTGACGTTTTTTCAATAAACACCAAGGGTAGCTTACCACGTTTGCATACTGCCCCCAAACCATCACCGACGCGGCACCTGGAACCGAGGGATGTTTATATTGGATTCAGGAATGCTGTCCCTCGATGGCGCCCACACCCGGTCATTTTGCACATTGTGCGGCTGCTGCAGCACGAACAGTTTCTCGTCCGAAAAAACAAACTCCTGACCAGCGTGCCGAGAGAGGATCCTCTTAGCTCGATCCAACCGCTTTTTGCTGGTAGCCTCGAAACGCCATGGACCTTACGTTTTTGTAAGGCCTGAAACCAAGGTCCTTGGTGAGTATGGTGTGAGCGGTTCCAATGGAAACGTTGAGATCTGCAGCCGTTTTCCGGATTGAGCGGTTCTTTTTGCGCCGAATTCGCTCCCTCACGATCTTGATGACCCGTGGCGTCCTCGCTGAACGCGGCCGACCGGATCTCGCACGGTCATTGGTCGAGGACGTCTCCCGGTATCGCCTGATGGTCGTGTAGACAAAGTTCCGCTTGACCCCATGCGATTTCAGCAGCCGGAATATATCGCCGGGTCGCTCACCGTTCAAAAAACGCTTAATTACGAAGTCCCGATACTCTTTCATCGCGCGTAACAAACGAACAACAACTAACAGAATGTCAACACCGCGCACATTCGGTAGCGTATGAATGAAGCTAAAGCTGACACCAATACCAATGCAGAATATGTACATGGCGCATACCTACGCAATGATGAAAACTTGTATTCGAACTTATTGAACACCGTGTACAGTGTTGCGTGAAGATATCGGGTGCATTATCGGACTCGTTTGAAACACGCAAAGGACTTCGACAAGGCAAAGCGTTCTTCCTGCCTCCTGTTCAACATTGCGCTAGAAGGTGTTATGAAACGTGAAGACTTTAACATGCAGGGTAAGATATTCAATAAATCAGCCAGTTCATCTGCCTCGCTGACGACGATGTGCATTGTCAGTACACCAAGCTGAAACCGTAAAGCGGAAAAGGTTGGATTGAAGGTGAATGCGTCGAAGACTAAGTATCTGTTGGTCGGAGGATTCGAGCGTGATTGAGCTTGCAAAGGCAGAACTGTGACAATCGACGGAGAAGAGTTCGAGGTGGTGGATGTTTATGCACCTCGGATGAATGTCGCAAAAGCTGGAAGGGTACAATGGGTACAAATCATGGATTTGGTGAATATGAAAGCGCGGAAGAGTAAGTTTTGCCACTAACAAATAAAGGTAAACAAATTGCACATTAATACATATATCTCAGTGTTGCTGAATTAATGTTACGGAATAAATTTTAACTGAAACCTAATGAAAAACAAAGGACATGGGAGCCTCGGAACCAACTAAGTTAACTCGTATGAGCTATGGATTTCCCAATATCGTTGTTGCTATTTGCGCGGTCCCTGACAAGCGCGGTATTGAGGGAATGCTGTATCTCGTTAATGGTCATCGAGTTAGGAGCGTTATAAAAACTAAAGCTGCGATAGAGTGGGCAAAAACCAGAGAAGCCAAGTGAGAGTCCCGTCAACGGTAATCGGCTTTAAAGAAGGAAGTAAAATGCTGCTGCCGACGGAACAAGCGAGCGTGGGTGAACTCTCTGGCTAACGAAGGGAAGAAAGCCGCAAACACTGGCGATATCCGCCTCCTCTACGATATCTCACGACGCCTGAGTGGCGCAAGGATGAATCCGAAGATTCCTGTGAAGGATGCGACTTACCGACCCCAACTGGTCAGTGAGTTTGAGCACTTCGAACAACTTCTGCACGTTACGACGTCCAACCAACCATCAAAATCTCGGCTTGATCAGCCACAGATGCGGCGCATCACTGGCGTCAACTCCGAAGCCCCATCACTGCAGGAAATCGTAGCAGTTATCCGAAGTATGAAACCCAATAACCGCTAGCTCCCGGGGTCGACCGCATATCAGCAGAGATTCTCAAAGCTAACCCCATCCTATCCGCCCAAATGTTGCATTAGTTATTCTGTAATATCTGGGACACTGACATTTTCGGCCGACTGGATGCAGGGCGTCTTAGTAAACTAACGTCTAACTGTGTGCGACAATTGACGAGGCATCATGCTACTGTAAATTGCACTCAAAGTCCTGTGCAAAGGTATCCTAAACCGGTGCGTACCAGCGGAGACTACTGAAAAGCTGCCGGTCTTCATCAACCGATGCCGGCGGTATGTAATTCGTGTCTGGTGGCCTCACAATTGGATCTCAATTGCTGAGCTCTATCGTCGATGCCAACAGAAACCGATATCAGTGGAAATTCGAGAACGAAAGTAGAGGTGGGTCGGCCACACACTACGAAGAAGCGGAAACGAAATCTGCAAACAAGCGGTGGATTGGAACCCAGCAGGACATCGCAGCAGAGGCAGACCCAGGGTCTCGTGGCGCCGGAGCCTCAATAAGGAAATAAAGGAAGTCGACCGAAATCTAACCTGGGCCTAGGTCAAGGCTAAAGCGACCAACCGCCCAGGATGGGAGTTTTTCATATTGGCCCCATGAAACCGTAGGGATGGACTGGAGACTTAAGTAAAGTAAGTAAGTTACCGGGTTCGAGCTGTAGAAATGGATCCATCAATTGCATAGCCGAGAAGCAAGTTAAAGGCTCGCCTCGGGCATCATTTTCAATGAGAAAACTGTAATTGGTGGCATACTTTCGGGACACCACTCATAAGCATATTTCCGTATTGCATTTTTCGCATCATTTATGAATCCGAAGTTACGGAAATTGTCTGAAAACGCTTTTCCCAAAGCATGGATTTGACTCAATCAAAGGAGACGCATGGTATTTTGTTCCCCGCAGCGCCGCCTACTTCAATGGAGCCTCCAAGTCAGTTCCTCAAACAACAGCTACCCGACCGGATAAAGCGGAGCACTACTTGAAACGAAACATGAGCAGCACAGCAAAGCCCCCGGGAACAGTCGGAAATGAAAACATGGCAATTAAATAAAGCCCTTCTAATGCTGCTACTGCTGTTAGTTGTCTTCCTTACTTGCTCACTTATGGACGGTGATCCAATTCGCTCGACACCACTTGACAATGAAACATTCAACGTTTGGATTATCGGGGATCCTAATAAATTATTCAACCCACTATCAGCCAACACCGAAGGTGGCTTCCCTCCTGGCAATTGTTCGAATTTCCACCGGCCATTAAAGCGACTTATCCATTGCGTTCGTCGTCATCGTCGTCGTCGTCGTTGTCATAGTCGTCGTCTTCGTTGATTGATGATCGCTCCGCCTGTTTGGATGCTACAAATATCCAAACATTTCGCTCCTCGCGCGCTTTGAGCGCGACTCTAAATCATCCTCAAGCCCCCGGTATTTAGCTCTAGAGCAAGAATGTGTGTCGCTGGTTGTACTTTTCGGTGCTGTTGTTTTTGTTGCTATAGTTACTGCGATGCTGCCTTTGGCAGCTGCTGCTGTTGCTTATTCTTGGTTTCTTTTCGCTCTTGGTCGCGAGGACACACTGCGCTCTGTGATACATATGCATCAGTATGAGATTATTGATTGCAGTTTTTGCCAGTGGCAAAATAGCATAAGAAATTTTTCCCGACACCCTCCTCCCTCAACCCCTTCGGACTCGTTTGGAACAAGTTAGGTTATTTGCTCACTACTCACTTCTTCCACACTCTCTCGTTCCTTTGCTCTCTTGCCACTGAAGTCAAATCCAACAGTATCTGTAATTGAAGCTTGTCAGCCAGGAAGCTGCAACTACCAAGTTTTCCTACCAACCGGACCTTTCGCATTCAACATCGGTCCTCCGTTAAGATAAACGTCACAGCACAAGTAGGCAGCGAAGGACCTCTCATCCCAACCCCTCTCACTGCTCGTGCAACAAAAACGCACTCTTGCTCTCTGCATGCAGCTGCAGCTCACGCTCACACTCTTGCCGTTTGCCGTGTGCATCCTTCAGATGTTTCCCGAAACCCCTCTTCCTTCTCTTCACCCCCTCGAAATTCATCATTCACTTTCTCCAACTCACCGTTGAGGGTGAAAATTCGCCTTGCTTTTGGAGAAAAAATTCCTCTAATCAGCACCTGATCATCACTTCACAACGGCACACTTGAATTGATTCGTAATTTTTCGTTTGCTCTCCACCCCCCTTTTCTTCTCAATCACTTACAACCACTCTGTTGATTACGGGGCTGGGGTTTTCGCGATCAGCTCGCACAAAAAAAAATCATCATCATTCTCTCCACTTGACAAAAGTGTTCTTTTCTTAGACTCAGACACGGCATCCCTTGCCGTCGTCAATCTACCACCCGTCCGTGGCTGGTGTTACGAACGAACGCGAACAGCCAGGCCCGTATTCACCTAGAAGGCACAGACATTCGCACAGTCAAATGGCCACCACCACACAATCGCGCGACCCGTGGGTTATACGAAGCACGATTTTCCCGAAAACTCGAAGGACAGATAGTTTTTGAAGATACAACTTCAACGCCGACTGTATTCCGCTGTCACTCACACAGAAGCACGAAATTTCACGGCAAGCCATGAGCAGAATAGAGCAATCAACTTTTTTTTTCTTCTCCAACTATTTTACTCGGACAACGGTCAAGCGACGGACGAATCTTCCACACGGAAACACGACTGCTCGCCGTCAGCGCTCGGACACTTCTGTCAAATTAGAATGCTCTTGCATTCTCCCACAGCATCCCGTCGCAATCGAATGGGGAGCAAAGAGCATAAATTCTCGTGTGCGGAATAACTCTACCGACGGAGAACTGTCGAACCCGAGAGCGAGAATTTTCGTGCGCTTCGAATGTGACAAATTTCACGGAAAACGGAACGAAACGGATGAAAGCATACTGAATGGCAGAGAACCGTTAAAAGGAAAAATTATTAGATTTCCGTTCCGTTCGCCCGTCTCCTCTGACCTTAGCAGTCATCACTCCTTTTTTTCCGAATCTCAGTAAAAGAGACGGAAAGGAAATGCTTTTGCTGCTGTCAGACATACACAGTTTATATGCTGCTACGATGATGACGATGATGATGATGATGATTGCTCGGTTCAATTGGGACACCGGGTGAAGCGGGGGAAAAGTTGAGCGCCCCGGTTGTCACTGATGGCAGGCATGTGAATGCCAAGTAAGTGTCGGTGAGTGTGACACTGAATTGTAAGTATACAACCGTCATGTGGGGTGGGTTTGAATGCGCTCACATTTGGACCCGAGTGAATTGAATAATGTCGCATTGTTGTTGCGGCACAAACTGTGGGGAATTTTTGGATTTTCGGTAGAAGCTGGAAGTTTATTCAGGAATTATACAGTACTGGATAAAATATAGCATGCACTTGAAATACTTCTGAACTTTCTTGATTTTATCTGCTTTAATAACGATAACGTTTGCATTAAAGAAAATGGACTTTTTCGGATGGTGATAGAAAAACAGTGAAGAGAGATAATTGCTTTTCACTAATTTCCCATGGAAGGTAATTTTTCAAGCTAACCGGAACATTCACCAAGGCGGACAAAAACATGCGTGTAGACATGTTTTTGAGTTCTTTCTTCGTTTTATTTATCAACTCCTCCTCAGCTTTCGCGACAAAATTGTTGGAGTAGCTCTTACACTTCAGATTGGCCCAGAAATTCTCGATGGGGCGCAGCTTGGGGACGTTGAATGGATTCGCCGTCTTGGGTACCACATCGATATTCAGCCGCTCCATCTTCTCCAACGATCGCTTCGAGTAGTGGGCCGACGCCAGATCCGACAAGAACACCGCGTGTTCACCCTTATGGTACTTCTAGATGAACGACGCAACTTCCCGGAGGATTTCGTACTATGAATTTCCCCGTTCACGGCCAGTCCGGAGCGAAAGAAGAGCGACTTTGGCATCCCCTTCTCGCTGATTGTCAGCCACAGCAGCACCTTCTTGGGGAACTTGATGTGTAAAATGAATTTCACCTCGGAGTTCACTTCCTTCATGAGGAACTGCTACTAAAAGTGCCCTGCCAGTCGTTGCCATCCAGGGTGAGATTGGGCTCGCCGTCCATAACCACCGCCACTTCGCGATTAGCCAGGAAAATCGAGTTGTTCATCTTAATCAGCCGCTACCGTTGCGTCACTGCCTGCAGCTCTGAAACCAGTGGACGCGACTTCCGCTTGCTGACATGTATTTTCATGTTTGCCAGGTACTTTTTGACTGTTTGGCCGGTTGAACCGACCCCTTAGCCAAGCGCACGCAGCGATGTAGCTACTTTTCGCTTGGTATTCCTCTTCAGCATCCTTTGGAGCTTTTTGTCCCTCAGGGTCGTCGGCCGTCCGGAACCAAGTGCCAAGATGTTGTAGATGCCGGAACGAACGTATTTGGTGTCCACAAAGTGCCACACGACATCCGTTTTCGAAGCGGCGGGGTGCCGTTCTTTGCACGCGCACACTTTTGAACGGAGTTGCTTCACTGTTTTTTGCCATCACGGTTAGAGTTCGACTGATAGAGCTGTCAAATTTTGTATGCTGACTCATGGTTTACTATGATTAATGCTGCATGGGTTGTTGTGTTTGTTGTTTAACATTGCATTCGAGGGTGTGATTCGAAAAGCTGGGATAGAGATAAGTGACACGATCTTCAAGAAGTCTGGCCAACTATTTGGCTTTGCCGACGACGTTGATATCGTAGCACGTAACTTTGAGACGATGTCGGAAACGTACATCAGACTTAAGGCTGAAGCTGGTAGGATTCCCGAAAACGAACCGGGTACAAGAAGAAGAGGCGCGCAACGTGCATGGTGGATCGATCAAGTAGAAGGCGTCCTGTGGACTCTCCGAAGACAGCGTGGCTGGTAGCCATGGTCCAATGTACCATACTGGAAACAACTTCTGTGTACAACAGAGCCACACCGATCTTAGGTCTGGTTAATGAGGATAAAGGTATGGTAGCAGGCTAAGTCATGACACCGATCGCTTGTTGATTCCACGAGCTGTTCTCACTATGACGACCCTGACGATGTTGTCGTTACCTGGGAAAAGCTCTTCAATACGCCCCAGCAACCACTGTTGAGGAGGAACGTTGTCTTACCGTCCTATCACAAGCTGTCCTGCTGCCACTGAAACCTTCGTGTGCTGTTTAGATCTGTGCTGAAGTTGATTGATGCAGTCCACGTTCCATCTGCTCCTAAATTGCTCAAGGTATTGCTTGATTTGATTCCATCGGGACAGGGTGAGCAGGGTTTTCATCAGTCAAGTCGGGTTCAGCAATAGCGTTTAGTAGCCGGAAGATCAAGAAATAACCAGGCGTCAAGGCATCGGAATCGTTAGGGTCGTCGGATAATGCACCTAGCGGTCTGGAGTTTAATGTTTCCTCGATTCTCGCCAACACTGTGGTCATCGCCTCGTAGGTCAGTTTTTGCTTCTCAAAGAGTTCGACTTAGATGGTACTCAGCGATCGAACTCCAGCCTCCCACAAACCTCCAAATGATGGCGCACGAGGAGGAATGTAGATCCACTGGATGCTCCTTTCCTCGAGAAATTCATGTAGTTTCCGTTGGAAGGGCTGCGAGTTGAACAGTTGGTTCAGCTCCTTCAGGTTGTTATTTGCTCCAACAAAGATGGTTGCATTGTCGGATTGCTTGACACACTTTCCTCGTCGGGACACAAATCTTTGTAGACCAGCGATGAAAGCAACTGAAGTCAGGGATCCGATCAACTCCAGATGTATCGCCTTGGCTGCTAGGCACACAAAAACGCAAATATAGATTTCACACGGGTCGTTAATAAAAGTGTTGGCTTTAAGTAACCCAGCCACAGCATCAACTCCTGTGTTGTAGAAAGGGAAAACTAACTCCACTCTGTCCATTGGCACATCACCCATGTACTGCTGCAGTTGCTTCGGTTTGTGACCGATCGAGAATGTTTCTCGGATCATGGAGCTGGTTACCGGAATGCAGGTTTTAACGGTGATATTCACAAATGACTGCTCCTGTGAACTTGTGGTACGGAGGTAGACGGTTTTTGTTCCGCAATCGGCCACCAACACGCAACACTTCTTGCCCGTCGATAAATGGTGAAAGGTTGATCAGTGTGTGCTTTGAGTCAATTACCTTTCCTTGCTGCAACTAGTAGATCAGCTAAGAGTAGGCCTCCCCCTTCACTAACCTGACCATCTGTTTTAACGCAGCAGTCTTTTCCACATTATTCATTTCTGCTGTTCACAGAACGTCCGGCTTCTTCTTCAGGATACTGATGAATCTTTGCATCCATCCCATAACGCGAACCATTCGTCGATCAGAGCTGATGTTTACGAATTTCGGAAATGATTCGATGGCTGGCGCGGCACTCATGTAGACGGTTACTCAAATTTCAGGTATTTTTTTAGGTTCTCGGAACTCTTGCGACCACGCTGCTTCGCTACTGGACAGAAACTCGGGACCATTCCACCATAAAGTTGAATTTTGGAGATCCTTCGGCATCAATCCTCCTGATATGATATCCGCTGGGTTATCGTTGGTGCGTAAATGAGGCCACGCCATCGTTGATGTAATCGCCTAGACCTTCGTGACACGGTTTGCCCCAAACTGCTTTAGTTGTTCAGGGCATCGATTGAGCCAAGCAAGAACGAATTACACCAAAGAACGGTTTGATTCATAAGAATTTTCAACGATTTAATGGTATCGGTGACTTATTGGGCTAAAAACAGAGCACCAGCTCCTGGCCTAGGAATTGTCAGGACTGCGCTTGCTTACTTTCGCGGGTTTTTTAATAAGGGCCACACAAGATTTTGAGCATACTAGCAATACATTGGACCTGACCGGTTTCGTTCGTAGACCCTAAAATACGGCCGCAAGCTCCGTGAACGTAGTTTGATGT